>JBAMJV010007415.1:0-84664 GCA_037951105.1 Echinarachnius parma
CTCTGCTGAACCAACCGTAGCAACACCACTGCATAACCCGTACAACATTATAATGTTACGCATACCGAAACAGTTTGACCTTCTGAAATAAATCACTGTGAACAATTGTAAGGTTAAACAGGTACAAATCAAACAAAATAAAGTAAACAAATCAATGGCACACAAAATCAAAATTCAGATAATTATATAAATCAGAGATGCATTTTGCGGGTTCATACAACACATGGGCAAATGGGCAAGGGAGGAGGCTGGGGGGGGGGGGGGGGGGTAGCGCAGGTGTGGAACCTAAATTAAAATGGTCGTATACAAGTTTTCTTTATCATTTTGTTCGATCCTACATGATGTTTAACCTGACTTGTTTTATGTGTAGAACTGGCAATATGAGGCTATGCTGTAACTGTATTGAATATAATACAAATAAAAACACATTGATTTGAGTTGACAAGTATGCTAACATGTGGAGGTTGATCGGAGTTTTGAAAATGCACCTGTATTTCTTGCAAATCATATCATATTCTGCCAAGATCAGTTCATATTTCTGTGTCATATTCGGGCAAAATCAAATCATATTCAGGCAAAATCATGTTACATTCGGGCAGTGTCATATGATTTTTGGGCTAAACCGTGTCATTATCTGGCAAAATTGTGTTATTTTTTATATATTTTTACTAAACTAGTGAAAACATGTTTTCTGGCAAGAAAATGGTGAGGACCATTTTTTATTTTGTGTTTGCTTGCCAGTTGAATGTTTGGGGAAAAAAATGGGCAAAGTACCTCAGCCCCCTCCTGAAAAGAATACCCCTACTCCGCTGAGTATATATATCTCAAAAATTCATTGACAATTCCATTGCATAAAATATAACAATGCTAACAAAACACAATCCATTTTCATTTGAAGTAATACATACGATGAAATATACGAATACAATTTATTATTCACGCACTTATCCGTTACAGTTAACGAAACGACAAGCGTCCTCTAACATTACTTTTCTTCTTTTTCTACTGTTGTACTTTATTAAAGGAATCCTCCATTTGCCACTAAAGTGCTCGAATCATAATTCATCAGGATGACCCCCTTCATTAAGCAAAGTAAGATTTTGTATCGTATTTTACGTACAGTAATACATACTATATTTGTGCATCTGTTGTGTACAGGTAATGAATGAAGTTAAATTTTAGATTTCACCTTTTAAATCGTATGAATAATGATGACAATGATTATGTTATAGTTATTATGATGTAATGTACAAGAACATACTAATTATAATCATACTACTATTACTATTTATAATAACAATGGTGGAATTTTGATAGTTACATTTCCTAATTATAATGCTTATTGAGGGGTATGAATAATAACATAATGTGTGGTCTTGAATCGTGAGTACGATCAAAACGAGGGCAATATTGATGAAACATACAATGTATATGCTAGATTTGTTGTTCATTTTAATACAGGTATCCTCGTGTACATGTTGATGTTGCTTCCGCAACTAGAAGGATCACACCTGTCTCACACCACCGCTGCTCACACTGACATACCTGACCCGAATCACCACGCAAGCGGTAAGAGAAGAAGATAAGGTCGAACGAGTGTGCTATGAGTGTGCTATGAGTGTGCTATGAGTGTGCTATGAGTGAACGAGTGTGCTATGTGCGGAACGGGACAAATGGGATATTAAAGAGCCATTTTGTTACTGTAAACATGGTAGTGGATAACTTAACATAGGCAAATTGAGTCGTTACAGGGTAGAGAAAAGTGCAATTTTGTTTATACTTGATTGAAAAGTGGCATGCACGAATGTTCTGGCGGATATTGATATTGTGTCAATAGTAGAGGATGTTTTGATTATGTATACCCTCAACAACATTCAATTGGTTTTGGTATAGAGGGTGCTGCACGAACTAATTTGTTTTGTGAGCAAATTAAAAACTGAGTGCAAAACTTGAAAGAACACGCAATTTCAATGGCAGAATAAACTTTTGGTCCAAATCGGTTAAAAAACGGATCACATATCAATAAATGTATCCATCGGAATAAATATGGACCCTAGATGTATTAAGCGCCCTTTTGTTTCTTATTAGGTGTTTTACTAAGTTGTTTGTAGTTTTCTATACCTTTCGAGTATAGTGGAGTTATAACTATTAGTTTGTGATTTTATTGTGCAGGTTTTTTATACTAAACCTCAGCCTTACCAAAACTGTATTACCACGTTAAGAGCAAAATTGAATCGCTTAATTTACCAATAGATATTAAATTTGAACTTTTTGAAGAAAAAAAATTGCAAATCCTATTCTTTTATATGGAAACGAAATAAGGGGCTTTGAGGAAAATCTCAAAGAAAACGAACGTTTTTTGTTCAAATTACCTTTTATAAACAATTACTAACAATTCAAACAAGCATTGCAAATTGTATGACATTTGGCGAGTTTGGAAAGCATAGCAGTATCAAGAGTATTGAAATGAGAGTGTTATTACTTTTGATAAGGATTGTTTTAAGTAAAACTTCAAATTTATCACACATTGTTTATGAAATGATGGAGATGATGTTTGATCTTAATATATATATATATATAATACACCGTTCCCCATGGATAGTCAAGATAAAGTGTTCAATAAATAAACTAGGATTTTCGTATCGTTGGGATAGCAAAGAGAGCATGGAACCAAATTGGCTTGAATTGACAATAAAACAACGGTTGCAACGAAAAATGCCTCATGAAATTACCATTAAAGAGTATCACTTTGTAAATTTAGATCTGGAAATTATCGTCTATCAGTTGTCTCCGGTCTATATTAAAACATAGATAGATCTCAAAGATGTTGTATGCAATAATTCTAAACTTGGGGATTAATTTCATTACCTATTTAAATACACGGAATTTGAATTAGCAAGGCAAACATTCCTAACTAGCTACTTTCGAAAAAAGGCCGGACATCAAAATGTTTCAATTGTTTAATTCTCCTTTGCCGTCGACAAGTTATCGTCTGATATAGACTAGCAAATACACATTTATAGAGCTACATAATACACGTTACTATACTAATATCACAACAATAATGACCGCTATGAAATAGAAACCCGAGACGCAAACAAAATACATGATTTATTGAATGCAATGAAACCCTACCTCGATATGTCGCCCGTGCGGTCCTTTTGACAAATAAAGCTGCGACGGGGCGCGCCTTACTTAACGCGTACTGCGTACCAAACAACACTGTTTGAAGAAGCTCATATCACTGCACATATCGTTCCACATCCAGACCAACCTACAACCACTTCCATTGAAAATATTACCTTCAAGCCCAAGGTCATAAACAAATTACTGTCAGCTAACAAGGCAATAGGACCAGATGCATTTCTGCGAGGGTCCTGAAGGAATGCAATGAAGAACTTGCAAGTCCTCTATGTAGACTTGTTTACATGTGCTTTACACAAGGGGTATTTCCAAGCCAGTGGAAAACAGCAAGGGTAATACCAATCCACAAAAGGGACTCTAAATCTGACCCATCTAAATACCGGCCTATCTCGCTGCTTAGTAAAATCAGCCAAGTCATGGAAGCAGCTGTAATCAACAACTTTAGAGCTACATCTTCCAGAACAGCTTAAGATCAAACAGACCGTTTGGATCCCGTCCAGGCCACAGCACAGCGGATCTCCTTAGTATTCTGTCCCAGAAGTGGAACAGCAGGGAGCTTTAGACAGGGTCTGTCACAATAGACTTCTTACCAAACTAAACTCCAAATGCATCCAAGGAAATCTGTTATCATGGTTACGGAGCTACCTATGTGATAGTTCATTGAAGGTTGCATTATCAGGCAAAAACTCAGCAGCTTCCTCCATCAACGCTTCTGTCCCCCAAGGGTCAATTCTCGGAACACTCTTGTTCAGCATCTATATTGATGACCTGGTTGACGTATGTGAGAATGAGATCTACTTGTACGATGACGATTCTACACTTTATGCCCCAATCCACTCTCCGAAAGACAACGACGCAGTTGCAGCTAGTCTCAACAGAGATTTGCCCAAAATGGAGACATGGGCTCAGACAGGGAAGGTTACATTTGAATCATCAGCATGTAAAACAATGACAATATCAGGGAAACGAACACCAGCGGAATTGAGTTTAAGCCTAGGAGGTTGTCAGCTGAAAATGAAGTCCGAATTTGAAATCCTAGGTGTTACATTTGATTCCAAACTATCATGGTCAAAGCATATATCACACATTACCACCCGAGCTGGGCAGAAATTTGGCGCTCTACTAAAAGTCTCCAAAAAGTTAGACCCGAAAGGCGACCCACAGTCTAGAATGCCTAGGTCAGAAGTGTTATGGAATACGCTTCTCTGTGTTGTTTAAATGCCTATCCATCTACTCTAACCTTATTGGAAACCTTCCAGAAGATGGCTCTGAATATCATAGCAGTTCATGAGACTACTGCTCGCACATATGCATACACAAGCCGGCCCAAACGACCTGATTGACATGCTCCCTCCGCCAATGGAAAGATGACGTGTGACTCGATCTAGCACATCCATGCCAGATCACGCCCTAACCGTACCTCATGCTAGAAATTATTAATTGGACAGGAGCTTCATCCACTCGGCTGTCAGAATTTGGAACAATCTCCCTGACAAAGTTGTTGACAACATCTCTGACACCGGTCTCCAAGCCTTCAATTGCCGTGTACATAGTTTCCTCCTATCAAAAAGGTGATTGTTAATTTTGAGTTTAATTGCTACCCGATATTTTTAAATTGTGATGCTTTTATTTTATTTGACTCTGGTGGGATATTGTTCGCAATTGCATCCTATATACCCCCCCCCCCCCCCCCAAAAAAAAAAGAAAAACAAACAAACAAATACAAAAAAAAACACTATTAAGGCGTACTTTCCTCCTACATTATACAATACCTTACAATAGTTTATGGAACACTAACAGGTAATTGTTCAAACCCAGCAACGTCATCGTCATTAGTTTTATCTGTTTCGTTTGATCTTCTTCTTTTCATGTCATTACTTTACTGTTGTATATAGGGCGATAATTCAAGCAAATTACTTTTCGTACAAAGTTCATTATAAATATTATGTAAATAGCATTGTCTAGTACAGATTGCTATGTTCATCAATTAAAACATCAATATTGGTGAAATAAACTAACCAATATAGTTAAACAACACAGCATATTTGCCGATGCTTGCGTGATTCTTCTGAAATATACAAGTACATAATATAACACGATTCGATTTTGAAACTATTTCCTGTTATATCCTTCCAATTATAACTTAATATTTAATTGATTACATTCTAATTTAATTGAAAATAGAATGTATGAGGGAAAATTAATTGGAAATTATGCAAATTCTTATAATCTGTTAATGATTTAAATACAAAACAAAAACAAATTTAATGGACGCCATAATGAATAAGGCAATCATGGCAATTGAAGCCAATACAGGGTAAACCATAATGAATGCTGGAGATATATAATAATAAAGTATATCAACATTGTCAACAAGCGGTCTAATACATATAAGCTAGTGGGTATATAACACATATGTGAGCACAGTGTATACAGTGATAGATCTATAATAATATTTCAATATAAATACTTATAATACAATACAAATACTATTCACGAACATAATGTATGCATATACTACGGATCCTTTTTTGTAAACATAATAATTGAACGGTATAACGTATTGCACCAAGAAATAGCGTTCTTTTTTTTCTTCATGCGTAAGCGGCACGCGCGGCTCGCTGAAAGGGATAAACAGGGACGCGTCATGACGTACGTAAGCCAATGGAGTGTCAATCACACTGCCGATTCTGGACTCTAAAAGTGGGTGGGGCGTAAACTGGCTGCTAAATGAGATTCGGCATCATAGAATCAGTCTTAAATCACTACTGTGTTTTTTTCATGGATTTTTCGGCAGACCTATTTTACAACTCATTAACTATGGAATAAGTGCCAAAGTACAATAAGTGCCAAAGTACATTTTATTATTTAGGTTCTTTAAGTGAAAAGTAAAACGGATAATTGAAGCGAGACATCTTGGAGGAGGAGGGGGAGGCCCCCGGTGTGTGTGTGTGTCTTGGGGAGGGGGAGGGGGTAGGGTGGGGGTCGGGGGGGGGGGGGGGTAGGGGCGGTGATGTGCCTTAGACAACTTAAAATCATGGATTTAAGCAGCGGAATTGAGCATCATCTAACTTCAACGAGGTCTAAATAGCGTTCTTTTTTTGTTCATGCGTAAGCGGCAAAAAAAGCGTTACAAAGTCACGTGACCTTTTGTCAATGCATGTCAGCCTGAAAATCACTCAATTTCGTGATTTGTGTACAAAACATATGGAAATATCAATTTTCGTAAAATGAGGTATATCATTGGTTATTTGGTGTTGTTTACATTTTATATGTTGGTTTTGGGATTCAAAATAGTTAAATTATACTTAGAAATAAAATAAACAACACAAACAATAAAATACATAAGTTAAAAAAACAAAGAAATGCATCAGAAATTATCAAAACAATAGAAAGCATAAGGGAGGAACCTGGCTCTTCCAAAGTTTGTTGTTGTATTATAGTTCCAAATGCTCTAAAGAATACTTGTAGTGAAACCAGAGTGTCTTTATGAAGAGTATATGATTTATGGTTACAATATGAATTTCATGACTTATTTGCATAAGTTACCATAAATATGCAAATTAATGAGTTTTTCAAACAAAACAAATTACTATTCTAATGTATACACTTCACTTATCATGCGTGCACATTTTCACGGCGATCGGCCGTGAAAATTTGCACGCGGCCGAGATCTTAGCGGGGGGGGGGGGGGGGGGGCATAATGCCCCCCCCCCCCGGCCGTGGGAAGACCGGAAATAGCCCGGCCTTTTTAGGGATAAAGAATCTCCATGTGCGCCGGCCGCACTTGACGCGCTAGTGAGAGTTGTCACTAAGCATTTGCATTTCATGAGTTCTTAAGAAGAGTATACTTTATTTTTAGTATGCAATATAAACGAATTCTAAATTAATTTGTAACATGTAATTATCTGCGCCTATTAATAAGCCTTCTCAGGTCTAACGTTAACCATCGTTTACTATTCATGTCCTAGTATTGATTGATTGATTTATAAGTTCAAACTAATCAGCAGGAGTGCTAAAAGGAACAGTGTACAATGTATATTGAACATCAAAACATAAATCGAATAAATAATACAATATGTAGCAATTATTAGATTCGAATTTAAATGAATTGGAACATTAATGTAAAGTACACATTTTACAGAAGTAAATCACTATAAGATAAACAAAGCTACACTACCTAAAGAACACATATCACATCAGTGTGCATAATTGCTAATCAATCTCATTTACAACAATGAATTGTATACAGTAATTCATAACTATATAAGTGATATAAAGTAATTCATAATTGGAACTATTCTAAATTATTAATCGCCATACAATTAATTAATTACAATATGTTTATCATAAAGTAACTATGCCTATCAGCTGAATACCTATTGTAAAATCATTATTACATGAGAGCAAGACTATTCTAGTCATATTGATATTTCAATTGCAATTAATAAGCTTAAAGTGATCCAGGTAAAGTGTCAGATAATTGCACAAAATGACATTTGAGACTTCAATCCTATATCAATCTAGTGTATAATACAATCTAAATATTTGTGAAAGTTTGAAAGAAAACGAACACTGTTTACCTCTTAACTTAAAGAAAATGTTATGTAATAGCATGCCTGAAAAATTAGGGCTTGAAATCTCTTTTTTGTATGGAGTTATAAATGTAAAAATAATAAACTGTCGTCTAATTTGAATTGTTCATTATTTGTATATTCACCGAGTAAGGAAGTTCGTACACGGATTCCACAAAGTACCACACGGCTATGCTTGACTCACCCGTGACCCGTGCTAACTACGTGACCCGCGCACAAATAAGAATAGCATGATCGCACACTAGGCATACTAACCAAACATCGCTTAAACTGACTACCGTATTTGCTGGTGTATTAACCGCACCATTTTCCATACAGAAGAACTTGCAAAAAGGGGGTGCGGTTAATACACGGGTGCGGTTTAAACACGGGCAAATACGGTACATGTAATAACATATTCTTATTTTTTTAGATTTTTTCCGTGATATACCTTTACACATGTCGGCTTCACAGTACCTTTACAAGAATAAGTACAATATAGTTGTAATATTATGCTAAATCAGTTAAACTCTTTTATTGACAGATATATAGTCTGATGGAGGGACGTATTCGTTTTCATTCATATAATCCAAATTATAGGGCTGTTCGATCGGATTTTCCTTGTTTGTGTGTGTGTGTGAGTGTGTGTGTGTGTGTGTGTGTGTGTGTGTGTGTGTGTGTGTGTTTCATTCATCCCCATCCTTCAGCTGGAAACTGTTCAGACGTTTTGTAAACGAGGGACTGTCCCTTTGAGTTGCGAAGCTCGAAAATTCACCGTTACCATGGAAACTGCTAATGCATAGACCACGCCCATTTCTCTTCTTTTCGCAATTTAGCTACATCTTTGAAAATGAGTTCCTATGATTGTTGGCAAATATCTTAAGCAAATTATGAACTTGTGTGCATAAAACAACATGATGCTGTCATTTTCTATATGTGCAATTCATGAAAATTGTTTTGTTGTTGCCTAGCAACCAATTTATGTCCGTAGTAACCATTTTTTTTTTCTTCAATTTTTTCAAAAATATATCATGACTTCTATATTAAAATGCTAGATAAAAAAAAGGGAGAAAGATGAAGAATATACACCTTTCCAGGCATAGCTACTTAGGTAATTGAAATAAAATAAATATGGAAAATACTGCTGAAAACTGCTTGTCTACTAAAAAATCGCCAATGTGATAAAATGAGAGTCGTATACAGCCTAGCTTTCGATCCTAGCAGAATCTTCGTCAGGGCACAAATGACAGTAACTACAGAAAAAACACAGAATATATACCAGCATAAACACATGTATGGAAGGGGGGCTGGAAAGAGGAAAGGAGGCGGAGACACAAAACAATGAAAGCAACTGTGAGTGGGTGAGTGTCAGCTCTGCTTGACCAATCAGGTAAAAACAGGCATGGGTGGGTCCTTAAGTGGCTGCAGTCAAAGAAAATGTGATGAGAGTGTAAGGCTTAGAGAAGAATAGAGGTAGGGAGGATCAAAGAAATAAATCAAGAAATGGAAAGAGACATGTGAACAAAAGACAGTTGATGAGGTGTGGGAGTGCACTGGGGCATTGAGAGGGGAGGAACAATAGAGGGGATTATGAGTGTAGGGGATGGGAGCGAGAGGATTAGGACAAAGAAAGTGAAGTGAAGTGTGTTGCAGGATCGGATGAATAGGATAGGCGAGATCAAAGGAGAGAGTGGAAAGGATGAGGACCCAGTAGGGGATGATATGTAGGGAAGCAACATAGACAAATGAATGGGACAGGGAGTATAAAAGAGATAGTGAACAAAAGGAAGCCTAAATAGGTAGGTGATCAGAGGGAAGGTGGAGAGACAAATGAGGGTGGAACTTTGATCAAAATAGAGGTGGAACTATGCATGATGAGAATGTGGATGTATATGAATAAGCCCATGTATATGGACAGTGTACCTATAGAGAGAAATTAAATGCAAAAAGTATAACATATTAATAAACTAACATGATAATGTGTATGAATGGTGACAGTGTATATAATATAATCTCAAAGGAAACTAAAATGAATATATGGGGTAAATAAAATGGGAAATAAGAATATGAATAGTATGTGGAACAAAGTAAAGTATCGATATGGGGGGTGAAAACAAACAAATGGTGGTGCAGACGATGAAGGGGAGATGCAAAGGTTAATCACTGCCTTCTTGGATGTTGAGACCACGGGGATGAATGGTGCAGAGGCGTCTTATCCAATACTTCTCTCTGCTGGAGCGGAGTGTGTCCGGGCGGTTACCTAGAGATTCTATTCCCTGTAGAATCATGTCAGAAATGAAGTGATTAGGTAGGTTGAAGTGGTTGCCGACTGGGGCGTCATGTTTGGAGGTGTGGATGGTGGATCTGTGTCCGTAAAAGCGTCTCTTGAGGGTGTTCCTGGTTTCGCCTACGTACTGCATGCCACAGACTCTGCACGTGATAAGATATACAACATTGGTGGTGGTGCATGTGATGTGGCCCTTGGTATGGTGAGAGATGTTGTTGGAGTGGCTGGTGAAGGTTTCATCCTGATGGATATGTACCTGACACACAATGCATCTGTCGGCGGTGCACTTAAAGGTGCCTTGCTGTATGGGAGAGGGGTTGTTATTGGGGGTGGGAAGTTCAGCTCGAACAATGTGGTCCTTGAGGTTGCGAGGGCGTCTGTAGGCTAGGATGGGGGCATCAGGGACAGCCTGTTGGAGGCGATCAGAAGTGTGAAGAATGTGGTGATTGTTAGTCAATATGCGACGGAGGGGAGGTAAGTTGGGATGAAAGGTGGTCACTAGGGGTGTGACAACAGTGGTGCTCTGGTTGGGAGTCTTCTTCTTCAGAACCTCGGATCTGGGGAGAGAACGAACTTTGTTAATGGATAGATGAACTGCTTTGGCACTGTGGCCCCTGGCAGTGAGGTGTGTCTTGAGATTTCTGGCATGGAGGGAAAAGTCAGAGTCCTTGGAGCAAATGCGGCGGAGTCGAAGGGCTTGGCTGTAAGCAATACCTGTTTTGCAGTGGCGGGGGTGACAGCTAGATGAATGGAGGTACTGGTGGGTGTATGTGGGCTTGGTGTAGAGACTGGTGGTGATCTGGCTGTTTTCCTTCTTGATGGTGACATCAAGGAAGTGGGTTTCATCTAGGGAGAAGTCAGAAGTGAACTTTATGGTTCTGTGGAAGGAATTCATGTGGTCAATGAATGTGTGTAGGCTCTCTTCATCGCTGGTCCAGATGAAGAAGACATCGTCAATGTAGCGCCACCAAATCCATGGGCGGCAAGGTGCTGAGTCTAACATTTGCTGCTCCAGCTTGGTCATGAAGAGACATGCAGATGAGGGGGCCATGCGGGTACCCATGGCTGTTCCAAATATCTGTAGATAGTGCCTGTCAGAGAATGTGAAGTTGTTTTTGGTTAGTACATGGGACATGAGAGATTTGATGTCAGAGATGGGGGGATTGGTGTGACCACTCTGAGCCAAGGCTTCGCATGATGCGGTGATACCTTCGTCGAAGGGGATGTTGGTGTACAAAGAGGAAACATCAAAAGTTCCAATGATCGCAGTCTCGGGTATCTGTTCCTTAATGTCCTCGAGTTTCCTAAGAAAGTCAGGGGTGTCATGAATGTATGAAGGTGCTAAGGGGACAAGAGGTTTGATGTGATTATCAACAAAGAGTGAGATGTTCTCTGTGGGTGAACCATTACCGGAAAGGATCGGGCGGCCTGGATTACCTGGTTTGTGAATTTTGGGGAGAAGGTAGAATCTGGCAGGTTTAGCATTAGTGGGAGAAAGAAATTTGTGTGCTTTGATAGAGAGATGCTCACGAGCCTTCATATCGTCTATAGTCAGTTGGATCTGTTCAGAGAAATCAGAGGTGGGGTCAGAATCGAGTGATGTGTAGTGCGAACGGTTGCCAAGGTGCTTCATGGCTTCATCGATATACTGTTGGCGGTCCATAACAACGACGGCTGAGCCTTTGTCTGCTGGCTTGATGATGATGTCGGTCCTGTTCTTGAGAGAAGTGAGAGCTTTGCGTTCTTCGCGTGGGAGGTTGTCATGTGTGGTGATGGGGGTATCTGAGGAGAGAACTTGTGAGTTGACTGCTTGTACGTAGGTTTCAAGTGCCGGGACTCTATTCTTGGGAGGAACCCAGCTACTTTTCTGTCGGAAAGGTTCAGGGGCAGAAGGGGGTTCATCGACGAAGAACTCCTTGAGACGAATGGTACGGTAGAACCTGGAGAGATCATGGTTGAGTTCGATCTGGTTGACTTCAGGTGGGGTGGGGCAGAACTTGAGACCTTTGGAGAGAAGAGAGGATTCTGCTGGGGAGAGGGGAGAAGATGAGAGGTTAACAACTGTATGAGGTGAAACGTCTGTGTTGTTACTGCGTTGTATGAATCTACGGGTCCCTTGGCGTTTCCCGGAGAGATTGCCAATTTTCCGGTTCCGGCGTTGGAGGAGTCCAGATCTATGGGTAGAAAGGCAAGATTCAATTTCATCATTGTATTTGAGCCACTGGGCATCGGTACAGCAAGAGCATAGATCATTTTCCAGTCTGGTGATGTCAACTGCAAATGAATAAAGAGAGAATGCACAATGTTGAGAGAGTATGTTAATCAACTGGACAGATGCTCTAAATAGGGTCTGATTCCAGCGTTTCTGCAGCTCGGGTGGGAGTGTGCCGAGAGAGGGGTTGCACTTGAGTAGGAGACCTGTGGGTATGATGCGACTGAGAGAGTAAAATCTGTAGTTATCCTGGTGGAAATGGTAGTTAAGGGCCTTGATCCTTGCTTTCCTGAGTTGATGAAATAAGGATAGATGGTCAGACATGGTGTCAATGTAACAGAACAATGCAGAGAATGATAAACAAAAAAAGAGCACATTCATATCAAGGAAATGAGGGTTCAGCTGCGAGGTGTTTCCAAAGTTGTAAGCCTGTGAGATAAGTGAAAGAAGACGTATGAAATTACAAACTATAGCAAATGCTGACAGAACGAAAAATAAAAAAAAATGAAACAAAACAAAATAAAACAAGACAAAGTAAACAAGGAGGATCACTTGGAAGTGATACAACAGCAGAGCAATGAAATGAATATGGAAAATACTGCTGAAAACTGCTTGTCTACTAAAAAATCGCCAATGTGATAAAATGAGAGTCGTATACAGCCTAGCTTTCGATCCTAGCAGAATCTTCGTCAGGGCACAAATGACAGTAACTACAGAAAAAACACAGAATATATACCAACATAAACACATGTATGGAAGGGGGGCTGGAAAGAGGAAAGGAGGCGGAGACACAAAACAATGAAAGCAACTGTGAGTGGGTGAGTGTCAGCTCTGCTTGACCAATCAGGTAAAAACAGGCATGGGTGGGTCCTTAAGTGGGCTGCAGTCAAAGAAAATGTGATGAGAGTGTAAGGCTTAGAGAAGAATAGAGGTAGGGAGGATCAAAGAAATAAATCAAGAAATGGAAAGAGACATGTGAACAAAAGACAGTTGATGAGGTGTGGGAGTGCACTGGGGCATTGAGAGGGGAGGAACAATAGAGGGGATTATGAGTGTAGGGGATGGGAGCGAGAGGATTAGGACAAAGAAAGTGAAGTGAAGTGTGTTGCAGGATCGGATGAATAGGATAAGCGAGATCAAAGGAGAGAGTGGAAAGGATGAGGACCCAGTAGGGGATGATATGTAGGGAAGCAACATAGACAAATGAATGGGACAGGGAGTATAAAAGAGATAGTGAACAAAAGGAAGCCTAAATAGGTAGGTGATCAGAGGGAAGGTGGAGAGACAAATACCTGAGACTGCGATCATTGGAACTTTTGATGTTTCCTCTTTGTACACCAACATCCCCTTCGACGAAGGTATCACCGCATCATGCGAAGCCTTGGCTCAGAGTGGTCACACCAATCCCCCCATCTCTGACATCAAATCTCTCATGTCCCATGTACTAACCAAAAACAACTTCACATTCTCTGACAGGCACTATCTACAGATATTTGGAACAGCCATGGGTACCCGCATGGCCCCCTCATTTGCATGTCTCTTCATGACCAAGCTGGAGCAGCAAATGTTAGACTCAGCACCTTGCCGCCCATGGATTTGGTGGCGCTACATTGACGATGTCTTCTTCATCTGGACCAGCGATGAAGAGAGCCTACACACATTCATTGACCACATGAATTCCTTCCACAGAACCATAAAGTTCACTTCTGACTTCTCCCTAGATGAAACCCACTTCCTTGATGTCACCATCAAGAAGGAGAACAGCCAGATCACCACCAGTCTCTACACCAAGCCCACAGACACCCACCAGTACCTCCATTCATCTAGCTGTCACCCCCGCCACTGCAAAACAGGTATTGCTTACAGCCAAGCCCTTCGACTCCGCCGCATTTGCTCCAAGGACTCTGACTTTTCCCTCCATGCCAGAAATCTCAAGACACACCTCACTGCCAGGGGCCACAGTGCCAAAGCAGTTCATCTATCCATTAACAAAGTTCGTTCTCTCCCCAGATCCGAGGTTCTGAAGAAGAAGACTCCCAACCAGAGCACCACTGTTGTCACACCCCTAGTGACCACCTTTCATCCCAACTTACCTCCCCTCCGTCGCATATTGACTAACAATCACCACATTCTTCACACTTCTGATCGCCTCCAACAGGCTGTCCCTGATGCCCCCATCCTAGCCTACAGACGCCCTCGCAACCTCAAGGACCCATACAGCAAGGCACCTTTAAGTGCACCGCCGACAGATGCATTGTGTGTCAGGTACATATCCATCAGGATGAAACCTTCACCAGCCACTCCAACAACATCTCTCACCATACCAAGGGCCACATCACATGCACCACCACCAATGTTGTATATCTTATCACGTGCAGAGTCTGTGGCATGCAGTACGTAGGCGAAACCAGGAACACCCTCAAGAGACGCTTTTACGGACACAGATCCACCATCCACACCTCCAAACATGACGCCCCAGTCGGCAATCACTTCAACCTACCTAATCACTCCATTTCTGACATGATTCTACAGGGAATAGAATCTCTAGGTAACCGCCCGGACACACTCCGCTCCAGCAGAGAGAAGTATTGGATAAGACGCCTCTGCACCATTCATCCCCGTGGTCTCAACATCCAAGAAGGCAGTGATTAACCTTTGCATCTCCCCTTCATCGTCTGCACCACCATTTGTTTGTTTTCACCACCCATATCGATACTTTACTTTGTTCCACATACTATTCATATTCTTATTTCCCATTTTATTTTCCCCATATATTCATTTTAGTTTCCTTTGAGATTATATTATATACACTGTCACCATTCATACACATTATCATGTTAGTTTATTAATATGTTATACTTTTTGCATTTAATTTCTCTCTATAGGTACACTGTCCATATACATGGGCTTATTCATATACATCCACATTCTCATCATGCATAGTTCCACCTCTATTTTGATCAAAGTTCCACCCTCATTTGTCTCTCCACCTTCCCTCTGTTCACCTACCTATTTAGGCTTCCTTTTGTTCACTATCTCTTTTATACTCCCTGTCCCATTCATTTGTCTATGTTGCTTCCCTACATATCATCCCCTACTGGGTCCTCATCCTTTCCACTCTCTCCTTTGATCTCGCTTATCCTATTCATCCGATCCTGCAACACACTTCACTTCACTTTCTTTGTCCTAATCCTCTCGCTCCCATCCCCTACACTCATAATCCCCTCTATTGTTCCTCCCCTCTCAATGCCCCAGTGCACTCCCACACCTCATCAACTGTCTTTTGTTCACATGTCTCTTTCCATTTCTTGATTTATTTCTTTGATCCTCCCTACCTCTATTCTTCTCTAAGCCTTACACTCTCATCACATTTTCTTTGACTGCAGCCACTTAAGGACCCACCCATGCCTTTTTTTACCTGATTGGTCAAGCAGAGCTGACACTCACCCACTCACAGTTGCTTTCATTGTTTTGTGTCTCCGCCTCCTTTCCTCTTTCCAGCCCCCCTTCCATACATGTGTTTATGTTGGTATATATTCTGTGTTTTTTTCTGTAGTTACTGTCATTTGTGCCCTGACGAAGATTCTGCTAGGATCGAAAGCTAGGCTGTATACGACTCTCATGAAATAAAATAAGTACTTACAATGTTCATTATAGTCATAAAACCATGCTGGGAGATGATAAAGTATACCCTCACTTCCTGATTTTTCCGCGTTTAGTACGCAAACAACTCATGCCTATATGCGCACTATACGGTAATCAGTGCATCAGTGGGTTTTTTTTTTGTATCGTCTTTCATGTATAAAGGGCACCAAATGCATAATAATATAGATATATACACTTTACTTTAAACTTAGACATCATGACATTGGTAATTTGAAAGGGGATTACCTAGCAACGGACATGTTTCCATCGCAACGACTCTTAAATAGTCATTTCTTAAAATAACAAGACTATTTTCATAAATGTCGGCGCAAATAATGTGTTTGTATTGGGGTTGTGTAATACATATGGTAAGCAGTATACATAAACATAATATACTGTAGTATATGCTTATATTGATAACTGCGTGATTTTTGAAAGTTCATAATTTTAAAAGAAAAATGTTTAAGGGTATTGTACAAATGATGAAAACACTTCTAAATAATGTAACATCTTACATTATGATAATGTGTGTTAACCGTTCGTATTAATTCCAACGAATCCTTCAGTAGAGTATTCATGTGTCTAACAACCCTTTTTCACAAATGGTCGTGTGAAATATAACATAATATCATATAATGAACAATTCATTGATTAAATTAAACTGAATTAATTTCGTTTCCATAGCAACCAATATTCCCCCAATATCACTTTCAATTTTGTTTGTGAAATCAATCTGATTGGTCTAAAGTTTAGATTAAAGTTTTAAGAGCCAATATTGTGTTACATGGTAACCATGTTGATTGGTTTTACATGTTTATGTCAAATAGAGTTCGTTATCAATGCAAAATATTTTTTTTCTGATATCAATATTACGTTAACCCGAACACTACGGGGACCGAGAATTCTCGGTTCCCGATGCGCCTACTTATATACGGGAACCGGGATTTCTAGGTTCCGAAAAACGGCTATATTAATTGCATAAACATACATGTATGCATCTTGTAAGTACAATATTAGTTAGCTGAATACAAAGATTGAACCATTGGCTACATGTATACCAAGTTTCTCAGATTCTAGTTGCGTGGTTATTGTTTTATTACAATTTTATCATGGTAATACACAAGTCTACTTTCAGGATATTCGTATACGAACACAAATTATACAAGCCAGTTCACAGAAGTTGCCAGATTTTCACTTCGCTGAGCCTATACCATGCATATTGATCACCTCTATTGTGTGTACTACTTGACCAGCGAACTCACGCTATGTTGAATAGAAGCGAATACAATGCCATGGTCAAGCATATATCGATCGGTTCTTTTGTGCGCGCCCAATGCGGTAATTCGACCGGTCCGTAAAATAATCTCGTATATATAGCTATTGAAGCAGTATATCAAATGGCGTGGTAAAGGGGTTAAATAAGATAATTAATAAACACACCCAAATATGCAAACAAACGCGTGCGCACACACACTTAAACACAAACAAAATCGATGTGTCTACATTATAACAATATTTTGTAAGGATACGTCTATGCAGGCTGGTATATCTCATACTGGCATATAGTAGAGACAATTTTAATTGTAATTATACAATTAAAGGGAAAGTTGAGAGGGCGCTACACATAAGATTTTTGGTGAGATAATGCAAAACTGAGTGTAAAATCTGAAAGAGCATATTTTAGAGACAGAATAAACTTTATTTGATCGAAATCGATTCAGAAACAGCTGAAATATCCATAAATGTAACCATTTGTAATAAATGAGTGGCCCCACAAATATTAGATAATTTTGAACCAACCGTCACACATTTTTTTAAAATACTTCATTTTTTCAAAAATGTTCAAAAGAATTTGTTTAATAGTTGTTGATTATCTCTCTATATACTCACTATTGTTACGAACCTTCACATACACAATATTTTATTTTAAATGGTTTAAACCAATGCATTTTTAGAAAGCGCCATCTTGAGTGTGAACGGCTCTGTTTGAATGATAAAAGGCTTTTTACTTAGTCTTTTTAAATTTTGAATTCCTTTCAAGCATGGTATAGTTATAACTATTAGTTTGTAATATAATGGTGCAGGTTTTGGTTACTAAAATTCAGTTTGACCAAAACGGTACTCTCTTTACCAGAACTCAACGATCCCTTTAATGTGAGAAAATCATGCACACACGCACGCAAACCCACACTCAAACACACACACCACCACATACACTGACACAAACAAACACACTGACCCACCCAATTCATTCCAAAATAAAAGTCACCACTATACAGGAATGCTTATATTAATATTTGTTTTCTTTATTCTATTTCCGATTGCCACATTACCTTTCACGGAATTCAAACCAGGTTACTTACCTACAATCATCAAATGTATATTACCCCATTCAATATAGATTAATAGAATGAACATGACTGCCAAATGTATGGACGAGTCATCCAGAGAAGAAATATTGAGCTCCAGCTTCTATTATGTTTGTGTATACCAAATATCTCGCCAAAGTACGATTATGAGTATTGTTATTCACGTTTACCATGTATGGATGTTTGCCAAGCAAAATATTCCAGTTTTAAGGATTAGGCATTAGGGTGTACACACTCATTCTAAAGTGGTCATATTGAAGAAAATGCTATTAAAATACATGACATAGAACGGAAACCATAACTGTATATTAAAATCAACAAAATGTTTTGAAGACATATGCATTTCCGGAAGTCAAAGACATGATGTAAATCCGAAATGTACTTCTAACACATGATAAAGCAATGCTTATAATAATTGAGTCATATTAAAGACATGATACATGTATAATTAAATAAATATAAATCGGAACATGCCAACTTTTGGCACAGGGAATCAACGCGGCATGAATATATCCTAGGTGAAAATCAAAGCAATGGAAACATACATTATCAATTGTATAACGTAATAAATGAAACATGTGTTTGCACTCAATCATTATCTAAATGGTAGTTATCTTTCACTCCAAACTGACCTATAATGAAGTGCATCGTAACCATAATACTTCCATCATATAAATCACAAAAAGTCCAACAAAATCAGCAAGTGAGCAAGTTGGATCTCCATTTTAAAGCTTAGAACGCATGTCATGCAAAAGACGATTCCAATCATATGTAAGATCATAATCCTTTTTGACACTCATAATTGTTACTAGCATTGGAGACGCTTGTAATGAGATATTAATAAACATGGACATTATCTGTATTTTTTTCGTGAAGGTCGGCTCAGTGAAACAGAGACTATTGTCAGTGCATGTCCCATTTAATTAATATAATTCAGTAAATGTGAAGATGACGGATTGCCAATATCTCAATTACAAGCTTATGGACGTATAAATAATCTCATTCTTAACTGCAGAACAAACATTCATTGATGATTTTCCTGAGAGAATCACTACAGTTCTAAGTAAGGTGTGTAGACGTGGACATTGTTACTAGATTCCTTTAATATTATCATTTTATGATGTTTAAGTTTTTACGTCATTTTAATAGGTATCCATAGTACTGTTTATGACTTTATTACCTGAAACAGAGTCACAAGAAAACAAAATGAAGACCTTTATCTTACGACAATACACACATTTAGAAAAAGGGCACAATAAGAGTGACGGTACAATAGCACAACCATTTAGGGTGCACTTCTGGACCTCAAATTGGGCATTTGCACCATGATTGTGCATTTGTGAACTCCATAGGGTGCAACGCATCACCCATTAAGGTCCTACAATTAAGACAGCTTTTTGCACCCTTAATGTGTCAAATGTATATCTTAGTGTGTAACAGTATTGCAGCTCATACTATAGCCTGACAAGACTAACGTAATTCAAGGTAGTACTAACAGTCAGACCTTTCATTGTCCTAGTACTATATACTATCATTTCCATCACTTAAGAGGGGTTTAAAAAGTTGCATCGTACCCATTATCAAATTTGCATAATTTTTATCTCACAAGTGTACCAACATGACCAAGCAGGGCTACAATTCAATTTAAAAACTTAAAAAAGTACTGCCACAGTCTCTAACAGTATACAAATTAAGAGGGTTGTACCTCACAACTGGCGCAAGACCCTGATATACTCCATTATAATGGTTATAATTGCCATTCCCGACATCACCCTGAGGAAGAACAATCTAACTCTGGCCATCTGCTGTGAACCTGCTCCTGTAGCAGTCATGAAGCCACCTTCAACCCCGATCACATTTATGTTTTATATTATCTCTCTCTACTCCAATCCATGACCTCTCTTTGCCAGGAAAATGTCCATCTTCTTCAACAAAGAAAAAAAACCTATGTCCGAGTAGTTCTATCTTAGAAATATTTTGCTCAAGAGCCATCAAATCTCTCTTGTCATGGCTATTGTGTTGAAGTCTCCATATTGGCCAACATTATGCTGCGTTTTCTTCCTCATGTTCTCTTCCCTATCATTCTTCAAAGCAGTTTTTTTTTGTGTGTAATGCTGTGTGCCACTCATTTCCGTATGATCCAATCAGTTTCCGCTCTTCTCCAACTTTCTATTACACCCTGTCATTGCTCATCATATCTGTCCATCATTTGTTCAGAATGCATCTCCATCAAATCTCGAAAGCTTCCAATCTGTTCATCGAAAAAAATATTACTGATATTAATATTGAAAACACATACAATTTAACAATAATACATACACAAGAAGAAGATGATGAAGAAGAATAAAATAGTAATAAGAATAAAGATAATAAACATTTTGTTTTGTGTTCTACATTGGTCAAAGTCCTTTGACTAGAACTTTCAAAACATAATCATTGAATAGTGAGTAATTTACTAGCTTACTTGATGAGAATATTTGCTTAAAAGTACCATTCTGTGCTGACCTGGAGATATGCTTCTTCCTCAAGGTAGTTCTCTTGGAGTTTATACCAGTACTCAGTAAACAATACATGTACTTTGTTTACATACTCTTTGAATTCATGAAGTTATGTAGTGGTCAATATATTTAAAGATGATATACATTTCAAATTGCAAACTAGTGTTGCAATGAGTGACAATGCTCTAAATAAGCTGTTTATTTACAACTTTGAAATCAATGCTAAAAAACATATGGTCCATTCATGCATGCCCTAGATTACTCAACACAAATGCTATATTTGTGAGCTTACCTTCCAATGAATGAATATCCCAAGTATTAATCTGAAGGCATGGACGCATCATTTGGCTCTGGCTGAAAACTTATGCCGGTAAGCTTATATTCTGGTGATATAGGAAACACAAAACATACATAGAATATGATGACTTGATGACTGTTTTTATGGATGCTAAACTAAAGTATGGAATTATAAAAGAGAAATTGTCATTTATAATAATATCATCATCCTCATCCTCATCATAATCACCACCAACAACATCATCATCAACATCATCATCATCCTTACATCATCATCATCATCAACATCATCATCATCCTCATCATCATCATCACCATCAACATCATCATCCTTTTCCTCATCATCCTCATCATCACCACCACCATCATCATCATCATGCCCACCTCAATCATCATTATCAACGTCATCATCCTCATCATCATCATCATCACCACCACCATCATCGACATCATCATCCTTATCACCACCACCATCATCATCAACAAGATCATCCTCATCATCACCACCACCACCACCATCATCATCATCCTCATCATCATCATCATCATCACCACCACCATCATCGACATCATCATCCTCATCACCACCACCATCATCATCATCCTCATCATCATCATTATCATCATCATCGCCACCACCATTATCATCAACATTATCATTATAAACATCTTCATCATCATCACCATCACTATCATTATCATCCTTATCCTCGTAATCCTCATCATCATCACCATTACTATCATCATCATCATCATCATTATCATCATCACTACCACCATCATCATCACTACCACCATCATCATCACTACTACCATCATCATCCTCATCCTCATCATCACCACCACCATCAACAACATCATCCTCCTCATCCTAACCCTAACCACCATCATCATCATCGTCATCAGTACCATCACCATCATCATCACCATCATCATAACCGTCGTCATCATACCTTGACTCGAGTTTGGAAAGTATTGGTCTTTTCAGTCATCCTCATCATCCTTACATCATAATCATCATCATCGTCATCACCACCACCATCATCAACATCATCATTATCAACTTCATCATCCTTATATCCTCATTATCCTCACCACCACCATCATTATTATCACTACAACCACCATCATCATCATCAACATCACCATCATCCTCATCACCACCACCACCATCATCATAAACATTATCATTATCAACATCACCATCATCCTCATCACCATCCTTATATCCTCATCATCATCACTATCATCATTACCAACATCATCATCATCGCCACCACGATTATCATCAACATCTTCATCATCACCACCACTATCATCATCATCATCATCACCATCATCATCATCACTACCACCATCATCATTATCAACATTATCATCCTCATCCTCATCATGATCATCATCATGCACCACCACCATCATTAACATCATCATCCTCATCACCACCACCTGCACCATCATCATCAACTGTACAACATCATCCTCCTCACCATCATCATCAACATCATTATCATCGTCATCAGTACCATCACCATCAACATCACCATCATCATCATCGTCGTTTGAAAAGTTTGGAAAGTATGGGTCTTTTCAGTCTCTTCCTTAATTTGTTCTTCCAGTTCCAGTTCCTGAGCAACCGTTGCCCTCTCATCTTCCTTGTAGTTGATTAGCTAATTGCTTTCGGTCCTTCTGGCTCTTAAGTCCCTGTAGTGAACAAAAGCATTAATGGGATAGTTCAGTTTTGGTTTAGAGGGCGCTTCAATAAATATTTTTGTTGTGAGGTAAAGAAAGTTTACTATTTGAAGAAGCACACAGTTGTAAAGATAGAATGAACTTTGTTTGATCAAAATCGGTTCAGAAATAGCAAAATATATATTATTCAACAAAAATCGCTTGGCAAATAAATAATACTAACAGGTAGTACCGAATAACAAATGGTACTAACGATTCAAATCTCAGCATCTAAGGAGTGGTATAACCCTTTAACCTAATCACTAACACATTTTAATATTTAAGTTTATCGCAATACTTTTAGCTCCGTTGAAACACACATTGAGGAACTTCATGAAATTAATCCATAATAGTCACATACCAGAAAATAATGGAAAGAGTTAATTTAAGTATCATCTAAATATTCACACTGATATATTAGTGATATATATTAGTGATATTAGTGATAAATATTCACACTGATATATTAATGATATAATCTACCAGGAACCAGCTTACTAGAGTATGTAAAACTAATATTTAGACCTAAATAGGCTTGTATAATTTAATCAAATTTTAAGACACAATTAGACTCGAGTAACTTAGTAACATACTTAATATACACAAGCCCTAAAACATGCAAGGTATATCCAAGAAGTAGAATAGAGGTAAGACAAGCAGAAAAGGTGAAGAAGACAAAACATAACATGTGTGGAATTGAAAATGATCTAACTGTATCAGTGTATGTAAA
The DNA here is from genome assembly GCA_037951105.1 of Echinarachnius parma. Classification (NCBI taxonomy): domain Eukaryota; kingdom Metazoa; phylum Echinodermata; class Echinoidea; order Clypeasteroida; family Echinarachniidae; genus Echinarachnius; species Echinarachnius parma. Next base: position 23,488 of record JBAMJV010007415.1, read on the forward strand.
CTTGTGTGACTCACCGCGTTAAATAAACAGGTCATGGAATATCATGAAAAGGGGGCAACATAACGACTACTATAACTTACTATACACAAATCGCCTAACATAGAATGAGATCTAACTCAATTGGTGGTAGTTTGCACAGTTTTTTTTTATTAAGTTAGACCTCGTCTCTAGTAGATCCTAAATGTATGCTTAGCTCGGTCTAGGACTAGGACTAAAATCTAGGTCCCCTTGGCTCTGTGACCCGTGTGAGCGGAATTTCAAAACTTAGGCAGCCGGGCCTGGCTCACTGCGCTACGCTGGCGCAGTGGACAATGTATTAGCACTGCATCACGAGCAGTGCAAATTACACGAGCGGGGTTGGATTAGCCCTATTTATTTAATCCCCGACAAAGACAGATTGAATGCACATACATAAGATGTGTACTGAACCATGATCCTGCCAAACACATACATATTTATATATATAATTAAATATTAAACATTAATACTAACATTTTAGCACAAGGTTTGTATGTTGATGTGATGCAATCGCCATTAACTTTACGTCGCTTCGCGGCCGGCGTCGCTTCTCATTCAGATTGTACACAGGGTATACCGTACTGGTACAGTGTTTACACCAAGAAGGGAAATCCCCTCAAATCTTGAGATTTTAGCATTGTAGTATTTGCGTCCATCTTCACTTATTTGGGAAATAAATATTAATTGGGGGTTTTAATTTGACCATTCTTGTTCTTAACAGAATGAACAGAATACCTTTTACCAAGGTGACTGAAAAAAATGTAAGAAGATGCCAAGTTCTTTTAGTAAAAAAACTTTGAAATTCATTAATTGTTTGAAACCAATCATTTGTGAGAAAATCACAGTTTTGTGTTCTAATTTGCCGTTCACCTATGTGTATAAGAAAAATGTAGATCTCATGTTTACTATAGTTATAGCTCTTTCTTGTTTAAACAATTAATATCATCTGATACACCTCAGAAATCTCTTTAAGAATCATGCAAAAAAGGAAAATAAGCAAATTTTGACATTCTGATGATTTTTGGTTAAAATCACAATTTTGGGGTCAAAATTAGGCTTGGCATCCGGCCTAATCGGAATCCTGAGTAGTTAACATGGTTAAGGCAAAGTTTAAGCATGGATGCCAGCCATTACAAAAAATGCCGTCGATTTGTTTCTAGATCACTTATGGATTTGTGGCTGGTCTTCTATACACTTCATCATGTCGTAGCTTAAATATGTATGTAGATTAGTGAGAGATAACTTAGTAATAGAGGGAATATAGCATAACGCTAATATGTGCAAGGATTTATCGTTTTCAAATAATGATTTTAGGAGATATTAAAAAAATGTGTTGCATTCGTAATTTGTAACATTTTACTTACAAATACAAACATGACATAGGGAGTTTGATTCCTGCGCTGACATTATTTCAAACGGCAATATCACGTAGATATTTTGGCTATTTCAAGAAAATGAGCGTGTTATGGTATGAAACAAAATTCCTTTTCATGCGTTATAATTGTCATATTTTGGGGCACCGGTTTAAACAAAATTCTTGTTTTGCCTCATTTAACATTAAACGACTTATCCGCCTTGTTTAACAAGCGTAATAATCATATTAATAAATCAATGTTTGTGTATGATTCGAAGGCATCCTTTGGCAATATATTATATAATCAAAATAACGATAGTCAATGCTTTAATGTCGGATTTTATCATGGGGAAACTCTGTATTCGTAGGTAAAATGTACTCGTAGGTTAAAATACAAAAGTAAACTTTCGGATACTAAAGCTTATTAGGATGTCACAGTCAATCAGATAAGTGTGCGCTTTCTAAATCCGACCATACGCTTTCTTTATCTAGAGTTTCGACTGCATATTTTGTTTACAAAGTTCCGCATACACAAAAATAACGATGTCATAAATGATTTTTAAATCGGTCAATACCAACAAACAATGCGTAAAATCCACATGCATCTGATGGCCCACTATCTGCATCAAGATGATCAAACCCATTCGATCTAAAAGCAATTGCGGTTGTTCGAAATGCATTTTGGTATTTTTTTAATGACATTTTCCTTATACAAAATATATCATGGAGTCTGTGTACATGGTATCTACGTTGACGTATGCACAATTATATTTGGCGAACAGTTGTATATAAACCACATGATAAGTCGACGTAATCGATTACTTTCATTTGTATTCCAATCACACGAGAGATTGAATCAGATATGGTTCTTTATAAAGTAGGTAGAATACCGAAGAACACATCATTTGATGTCTTAATATACTATATAAAGATGGTTAGAATGAAATGTACAAAATGGCACTTCATGTAATACATTGGGTCAGTGTTATTAAATCATTTATCTCACAATACACCCTTACCCCCCTCAGAAAATTTGAATAGAGAAACAATCAATATGTTTCGCCTAACTTTTAGCTATACCGTATCCCAACCTTTCTCCCATTACCTTGGGTAGATAGAAAATTCGATTATTTTTTGTAATATCGCAATTGTGTTTTAGTTTTTTATTTACCTATTAGCATTTTCTTTATTTAATATTTATATCACATAATTATAACAAGAGCATGTCCACTGAAATATTTATACTATTAGACAGGTTATGATTGCTATAAAGAACTATTTAACGGCCATGTTTGTTGTTAAAAAAGTAAAATAACGTAATTCAAAACAAGGATGATGCCGTGTTGTGATGTTTTCATAATTGCTGCCGTTTGATTGTATTAATATTATTGCAGCCTTACATAATTTACACAGAAATCTCCAAGAATAACTTCGTTTATAATACTCTTGATAAATGTAGCACATAATAAGATTAATTTCATAATTTGTATCACTTTACAATAATATACTGTAAGACACAACACTAGAAACAATACGAGTTAGTCTTTTAAACATTCCAATTAAATTAGAGGGTTCGAATCAAACTAAGTATGCTGTTGGGATACTTTGGCAGGATTGGCCAATGTGTTTCATTACTATTCAACCCTTTAATAATATAATAACAGCGCTGTATGAACTGTTTCCAGGAATCTGAAATGATCCTTTATTGCATTTATCAAACAGATAATATATTAACACTCATCATTTGAGTATGTACACACTGATGTACACCTTATACAGCGATTCACCCAAATATCAACACAAATATATGCCATCTCTTTCTCAAATGTTTGTATAGCTGTTTCAGGAACAGTATATATTTACAGACCATGGGTATACAAGTTGTTTTACGTACATTCAAGTTGTTTTTCGTACAATCCAAATTTTAACTTTGCCTATTACAGTTATCTTGAAATATATGAACAAAATTATATTACCTACGAACATACTATAATTATTCGTTTATGTATTACCCAAATGTATCGTATCCCTGGAAATATCAGATTAAATATTGTCTTACATAATGTTTGCAATATCAATGATGTAGATATATTGATCAACATTAGGAATTCAAATAGTCAGGTTTAAATGTCCAAATTTTGTTTTGAGGACACCACTTATAGTGTCAGTGAACATTTTTAAGAGGTACTTGTACACCTAATTGATTGTAAGCACACGTGTATGATCGTATCTCACTTAGATCTGACAAGGGCCCCCCTAATTTGTGACAGTCACTGTGAATAAAAGGTTTTTGTTACCTACGTATAAAGTCAATTACATGGTGCCTGCGAATACTTACTTTTCACGTACATTGTATATGTGTCACATTTTTGCGCACCTAAATGTTTTTGGAAAGGGTATTTCCCACTTTTTAAAATAATGGAAAATAATTCTGATTCACATATTATTCAAAAAATTATGAAAAGTGATACAACCTCATGTTGTTAAGACATGAAAATCTCAACACACTTATAAAACATTTGAACTTGAAAATTTATAACAGGGTGAGGTTTAAAACACAATAGGTGAATGTATTCCATGGTTAGCATCTTAGACATGAAATACAAGCAAATGTTTGCATACAGCAGATTGATTTGGAGTTCCATAATCACATTTTAAAAGTATTTCATCTGCATTCGTAGGCAACGTTAGGAAATGTACCGTTAACTTCTCAAGGCCATTACTTGGCCGTTCGGAGAAATTAGTGATGGCACTTTTGTCTGGTTATGGTTGACATGTCATGTGCAAAAAGGATTAAACAATCAAAGCAGTTTGAAATTCGAACCTAAACAAATCTGGTCGTGTACACTATACGTTGGAATCGACCATACATATATATATACATCAACCGAACACAAAAAGTAACTTCAACCCTAAGCAATTGCCCATAATTTCATAACCGATTATTGTTTCAAGATGTTATCTTACCACACTATTGGGACAGTTATTATGTTCGATAAGTGCGAAAATCAGAGATATTCATGATTTTGTGTCTGAATGAGCACAGACTGAAGACAAAATGGCCCAATTCAAAATTCAGAAGGTATTGCGCGTGCCTGTACATTGTTGTGAATCCGCACATGTGGCGGAATGCATTGATCATAGTTTATGACACAATGCTATTTGATATTCCATTCATTTTGATTTTTTGATGGCACATATGGTAAAATGCATTAATTGCAATTGTAAAACAGTGCATTTTTTAATTTTCCAACTCTCAATAATTAATTTGTAATGATGATAATACTTTTGCGAATTTTGAAATATGATTATTTTTTTCTGTAATGTGTGCTCACTCAACCATGGAGTAATGGTTACCTCTTATGTTTACACATGTTTTCCTAACTACCATATGGATATATTGGCCAGACGAAATCTTGAAACGATTCTTGGTTATGAAATTATGGGCAATTGCTTAGGGGTGAAGTTACTTTTTGTGTTCGGTTTATATATATAGTATGTTAATTCGTGATTTATATCTTTAAATCAGTTGGCATCTAACAATCTGATTAAAATGAATAGTATTCGTCCTATGCAACCATGATTATGTTGATAACCAGACCTACACAATTATTTGGTTGTTGATTTTATTTTTCTCCAGCTTTACTTATCGATCAGGAAAAGTAAAATGTATGAGTGAGATTGTCAATGTAATAGATCATTATGAACCTGTCATTTTGTTGGAGAAAGTCTAGATTTTAGAACAAGCCTTGTAGAATAAACTTACTAAATTGATGGATTTTTCCTAATCAGTTCAGAAAAATTATGAATAAATATGGGACGAAAGTTAAGGTTTAAAATCGAATTCGACAAGTTGAGAGGCTTATGGAAGCTTCCACGTCACTCACGCAAATCGCACCGAAACGCTCTAAAAAATACCGTTTTGGAAAAAAATAAGGCTCATTGTAAAATTGTACATGTTAGAAATGAGAGATCTTAATAAATACCCTCTCGTCCATGGGGATCTGGCCAGAGTACATTGACAACGCGTTTTTTTTTGTACGTGGGATATACGCAATTTGTTTGCTTTTCGGGAGAATTTGTGGGCGTCAAGCTATCGATATGCTGCTGTTAGGGTAATGATACTTGGTAAACGTTGAATAATTGTGCTTATTCGAATAACTGTTTCGTTTTTATAGGATTGAAACAAGAATGCAATTTTTCGTATTATTTTGTTATCTCTGGCAGATTCTCCTGATCCGATCAGTCCTACTTTGGCAATACCTGGCTATGCGATCGGCATTATATGTGTCTCTATCGTCGTGTTGATTGCTGTTCTCGGAAGGTGTGCCTGTAAAAACTGCTGCCGCTGCGGACATGATTGGAGACATGGAGTGTATCAAAATATGACCGTTTAACATTTCCGTAACGTCTAGTATAATTGTTGCCTCTTGGGTATCAGTCGTAATAAACATGCATGTGTTTGAAACTACTCTCATCTGTTTTGACTTAGCACTGGAAATTTGTTTGCTTTTCTACACTACCGCACAAAATATTTGTGTACTTTCACTAACCAAATTGTTTAATGTAACTATTAGCATAGCCGCATATTTAACAATGATAGTTACGTATCACACTTGAGTAGGTCCACGCTTCGATGAGCCTTGAAACCGTTAGGAATATTTTTGGGCGCCGAAGTCACTCAAATCAGTTTATAGTGGTTTCAAAGACATTGATTATATTCATTATTAGTGATACCAAAAAAGGAAATGAAAACGCATGAATTATGCTCGTATCAGCAACAGCGAGCAAAGGAGTTTTCATTTCGTTTCCGAATCGTATTGTTTAGATCAGTTTAGATTTAGCAGGTGATTTAGGCAAACGGTAATATGCATGATTATGTGCTCACGTATATATGCATTTAATTTTACATTAATAAAGAAATACATGTAATTATTTTGCTCAAACTGCATTCTCAAAAAAATATAATCCCTTGCGTAATAAAATGAGCCGCACTCTTATGTTAGGGCCATTATTGATGGCGTCTTACTGTCTACTGAACGACCGCGATCAAAAACTCATACAAGATGTCGCTATTTATAGTGCATAATTAGCTCTGATAGTAAACGGTGTCTTTATTTTTCGAATGAATGTTGGACCAACGCATGTAAATTAAAAATGTTATCCAGTATTATAAATGGTGTAGCTTTCTTAAATGTGCACTTGTGTGTTAGATAATTCACAATGGATTTTGCTTGAACAAAAGCGCTGTAATTGCTTGTAAAATTATAGGAAACACTGTGAAATTCATGATGGCTGCCCTTTTGTGGCATACATACGAATATAATTAATTTTGGTGGCTACAGCCTCTAGTAAGCTATACTTGAAAATAAGGTATGTGTATTGTGTTATACATTATTATGTACTGACCATATTTCAGATAGGTTGCTACCTTGGCTAACATTGTGTGTATTTAATAAACATTTACGTTTAACTTTTAGGATTGAGATTTTGTTTTATGTTGCAGTTTATGTTGGAATGCTTTAGCTATTAAAGACATTGTACATTTCTGGTTTAACTGATTACAAACAATGTTTATAATTGAATAATGATTAAATAGTTGAAACATTGTACACAAATTAGTATACTGAGCTTTTCTTTTATTCATACAGTCACCGTTAACACCAAATGGTGCCCTTTTGATACCAACAGGTTATAACTGGTTATGTATGTTTTCAAACACTTTCTGATGATTGAATAATGTTGGGGACACCCACTTATTACACTTTGATATATAAATAAGCATTTTAGCTACTTGTTTACGATTTTATTCAAGAAAGTTGACTTACTTGTAACTTTGGTCTTCTCCAAAACGTACTGTTATTTTGTTCTCACAACCGCAAATATTATTAGAACACCCTCTAAACCAAAACTGTCCTATAACTGTAAGATATCATGTGTTTGGTATCAATGGGCTTACTGTAATTTGTTGACATTCATTCGGATTAAAACGAAAAATACCAAACGTTGGCAATGCATGGGTGTAGTTTCTTTCGTTTAACCCTAAAAAGGCCGGGCTATTTGAGGTCTTCCTACGGCCGGGGGAGGGAGGGGGGGCATTATGCCCCCCCCCCCCCCCCCCACTAATATCTCGGCCGCGGAGCGGCCGATCGCCGTAAAAATGTGCACGCATGATAAGTGAAGTGTATAGAATACAATGGTAATTTTTTTAATTTTTGAAAATCTCAATAATTTGCATATTTATGGTAATTTATGCAAATAAGTCATGAAATTCATATTTTTTACCCATAAATCATATATTCTTCATAATTAAACTCTAGTTTTCACTACACATATTCTTTAGAGCATTTGGAGTGATAATACGACAAACAAATTTGGAAGAGCCCGGTTCTTCCTTATGTTTTCTATTGTTTTGTTAATTTATTATGTATTTCTTTGTTCTTTTTTAACTTATGTATTTTATTGTTTTTGTTGTTTATTTTATTTCTAACTATAATTTAACTATTTTTAACCCCAAAACCAACATAAAAATGTAAACAGCACCAAATAACTAATGATACACCTCATTTTATAAAAATTGATATTTCCATATGTTTTGTACACAAATCACGAAATACGTGCCTTTGCAGTTGTTGCGATTGCAAGATCACGTGACAAAATTCTAGTACGGCCGGATTGTCAAACGACGTAGCAGCCGCCGCTTTGTGTATAATGTCAATGGACTCTTTACTTCCTGGCATGACACCCGAAACTAAATGAAGATATTTATTCAAGAATATTAATTTCATGACACTTTCAGTGCTTATTATGCAAAGAGAACAACATCTGTCTAACATTTCCAACAAATTCGATCATTTCTGTCACATTGTCACAGTCTCAAATGAAGGGTAAGAATTGTCTTTGTATGGAAAAGCATTGAAATGTATTTTAGATATTCCATACTAAGGGGAAATCATATCAAGTTTGTCAGAAATGAATACTAAGTAGTTAAATTTGGGTTTGATCGGGTTCTTGATTTCGTTCTGCATGAAATACGAAACACGAAACAATTGCATATGTTTTAGTGCAATGTACGGCGCGGCAGGAAGAAAGGAGAATAATTTTTGTCAATCAAAATCGAGTTGTATCCTTGAATTTTAAACAAACATCTGAAAATGTATATTGTTCTCGATATATGTTAGGCAATGACAGTGTTATAGAGTTGATATTCATGAATAAATATCTTCATTTAGTTTCGGGTGTCATGCCAGGAAGTAAAGAGTCCATTGACATTATACACAAAGCGGCGGCTGCTACGTCGTTTGACAATCTGGCCGTACTAGAATTTTGTCACGTGATCTTGCAATCGCAACAACTGCGAAGGCACGTATTGAGCGATTTTCGGGCTGACATGCATAGACAAAAGGTCACGTGAGTTTGTAACGGTAGGTACGATTTTCGATATTTTTGTTTTAAAATGTGCGCAAGACCCGAAAGAAAAAAGCCACCAAGCAGCGGAGCGTCATAGTACAGCGTTTTGGAGCAATACAAAAAATCGCTGAGGGGGGAGGGGGGGATTATGGCCTCCCCGGCCTTATTAGGGTTAAAGCCCAGTCTCATACTAACGATTTTCACGGAGATTCGCAACGATTTAGTAGAACGAATCGACTCAATTTAGCCACGATTTAATGACAAATTGGGAAGAGTTGTATGGCGACTCGAGACGAATATTCGTTCTTCATCGTTCTTCGACGAGTCAGTTCGTCCTCCTTGTGTCGTTAACCATTGCGGTAGAAAAATCGTGGGAGAAAAAACAATTGTGGTCCCATAGTGGCAACGGATTATCATTCGTGGAGAAAATCGCTTGAGTCGTCCCGAGTCGTTGTAATTCGTTCTTCGAACCGTTGCGCATCACAAAGAACGCCATTAATCGTGTTAGCGCAAGAAAGTTTCGAACTGTTCAAAATTATCGCCATGTCGCAACGATTTTCTCACACTCATGTTATGAAACACTCGGGCAGTGCACACTAGAGTACATAAGCTATGATGTCATAAACATCTTATTTCAAAAATTGTCAGATTTAAAATTCATTTGCCCAATGAGTATCCAAAATAATGTCCAAATACCGAAAAGCAATTGAATATGTTTAGTATTGGCGGAGATATGACCATCCAAATTATTATTTTTGTTTGTCAATGGGTACTCAGTGTTATTATACTCTGGTTCATAATTTGACGATCCAGAGCACTATACAACTGATTGCCCATTGAAATAACATTTAATTTGGATGGGCATAGCTCAGCCAATATTTAAAATATTCAATCGATTTTCGGTATTTAACATTATTTGTGCGCTCTTTCGGAAAATGAAAATTAAATGTAAACATTAAAAAAAAAGATGGTTTATGAAGTCATTGATGATATCACACTTCACCACTCTATATGAACAATCGGACTTATTTGAGTAAGTTTGTTGGGCGTAGATCTGTCATTGATACAATTCAACAAAAGGGGGATGATCTATTTATTAGGTAAGTCTATACGCCCATGGTCAGTTCAAAAACGGAAAGCGGCGATCTTCACAACGAAGCGAAGAGATTGCAACACTGTTGAACGACTTGACGCGAATATGCAACGGTAAATACCACGATTTTGGGTGAAAATCGTCGTGGCGTGGCAATTGTTTTTAACAGTTGATGACGGCGAGTTTGGCTATGCTTTTACGATTTTCTTCACGATGCGCAACTTTTTTTGGCAAGAACCGATACGATGTGACACGATGCAACACGACCTAAGCGGTTTCTCGACGAATGTTAAATCGTTGCGAGTCGCCGTAAAAATCGTCAGTATAGGACTGGGCCCTTACCGAGCGTATTCGTTATATTATTAGGCCGTTTATTCAAAACCAACTTTAAATATTCATTCAAAACAGACCTTGTATAATATATAATTTAGTACAATACGTACAAACGATACAAGTGCAAATTAATATGAAGTCTTTGTTATTATATGCTTTGTTATAAGTATAATAATGATGCAGGTTACTTATAAAGCGTTATTCACAACGTATCATAGCGCTTACACATATACAAATTACAACATAACACAACTTACAGTCTTTAAGGGCCGGTCATTCTTGCGGTAGTGGACGTAGTTGTACGTAGTGGTGGCTAACGTTGTTGATCGTACTTGAACGAAGTTGAAGGTAGTTTTGTACCGTAGTTTGTCCGTGATTCTAACTTGGTATTAAAGGTAACGTTGAGTATTGGTAATTTCCAAAGTGCCCCCAAAAATAAATTGTAACGGATTTGCCTGATTTCAATTCCATATGAAAGATCATCGGAAAAAACATGGGAAAATATAATAATTCCCATTAAAATGCTCTAATTGTTGTGAAATTTTCTTTCAAAATATAATTTCAAAGTGATTGACGCCCGGGTATCACTTTTTAGAGAACGCTAGCGCGAGGCGATAATTTTGAACCAACCGTTACAAATTTAAAACAAATGCTTCCTCTTTTCAAAAAATTTCAAAATAAGTGTTTTAATAGTTGTTGATTATCTCTCTATCTAATCACTATTTTTACGAACCTACATATGCACAATATATTGTTTTAAATGGTTTAAACCAATGAGTTTTTAGAGAGCGCCATCTTGAGTTTGAACGGCTCTGTTTGAATGATAAAAGGCTTTTTACTTAGTCGTTTGTAATTTTGAATTCCTTTCAAGCGTGGTAGAGTTAAAACTATTAGTTTGTAATGTAATGGTGCAGGTTTTGGTTACTAACATTCAGTTTGACAAAATCTGTACTCTCTTTACCAGAACTCAACTATCCCTTTAATTTCGAGGGAACCGTGATCTTCGATGTAATGGTTGAACATGTTCAAAAGAGCGGTACGTTAAAGGCAACCGTAATGATAACGTACTAAACCGAAGTATAACGTACTTTAACGAAGTCTGACGTAGTCAAACGTACTTAGCTACGTACTCAAACGTACCATAGCGTACCCTAACGTACTTCGCCGTGCACAAAACCAGCATCAAAACTCTTGGTCCAGACATTTTTAAGCACAGAATTAGACAACCTGCTCAGAACTGCTCAAGGCCGTACAGCACCGCGGGCTGGCCGCATACTCCGTGCGGAGTCGCTAAATATACCGTAGTGACGTTCTTTAGCGTAGTCATGTGTAGTCTAGCGTAATGGCTTATGTAGTCTATCGTACTCAAGCGTAGTCAGAAGTACCACTCCGTACCTGTCCGTGACTGCATCGGCATTACCGAAGTCTAGCGTAGTTTAGTGTAGTTGATCGTACTTGAACGTACTTATCTGTACTCTTCTGTGGCCCATCGCCGTACCTTAACGTATTCAAACGTAGTTTAACCTAGTTTAACGTACTTCCACCACGCCTGACCCACATTAAATTAATTTACGGATTACTACGCCCACTACCGCAAATATGACCGGCCCTATGGGGCCGGTCATAACTTTCGGTAGTGGACGTAGTTGAACGTAGTGGTGGCTAACGTTGTTGATCGTAGTGGAACGAGACTGAAGGTAGTTGAACGTATTATCATTCGTATCGTACCGTAGTTGTCTGTGATGCTAACTTGGTATTAACTCGGGGGAGCCGTGATCTTCGATCTAATTTTTGAACATGTTCAAAAGAGCGATACGTTAAAGGCATCCGTAGTAATAATGTACTAAACCGAAGTTTAACGTAGTCTAACGTAGACTAACGTAGTCTAACGTAGTCTAACGAAGTCTGGCGTAGTCCAGCGTATTTCGTTACGTACTTAAATGCCGTACTCTAACGTACTTTACCGTGCACAAAACCAACATCGACAGTCTTGATCCAGACATGTTTAATACAACAAAATAAGACATATTTCACAGACCTGCTATGTTTGAAAAAACAAGGGCAATGAGCGTACCACACCACCGGTTGGCTGTTATACTCCTTGCTCAGTTGTTATTTACCGTAGTTTTACGTTCTTTAGCGTAGTCCAGCGTAGTGGCTACCGCAGTCTCTCGTACTCAAGCGTAGTCAGACGTACCACTCCGTACCTGTCCGTGAACAAGCTGTAATTATATTAGCGGAGTCTAGCGTAGTTTAATGTACTTAAACGTACTTATCCGTACCCTTCCGTGGCCAACCATCGTACCTTAACGTAATTCAACGTAGTTCCACGTTGTTCAACTGAGTTTAACCTAGTTTAACGTACTAACACCTCATCTGACCCACATTAAATTACCCTACGGATCACTACGTCCACTACCGCAAGTATGACCGGCCTTTTACAAAGTACAACCAATCAAGGAAAGAAGAAGGATGTTAGATGCTTTGTAAAGGGCCGGTCATACTTGCTGTAGTGGACGTAGTTGAACGTAGTCGAGGCTAACGTACTTGAACGTAGTTGAAGGTACTTTAAGGTAGTTGAACGTACCGGCATCCGTACCGTACCGCAGTTGTCCGTGATGTTAACTTGGTATTAACTCGGGGGAGCCGTGATCTTCGATTAAAGAGCGGTACTTTAAAGGCTAACGTACTTAACCGAAGTCTAACGTAGTCTAATGTAGTATAACGAATTCTGACGTAGTCAAACGAACTTAGCTACGTACTCAAACGTACCCTAGCGTACTCTAACGTACTTCACCGCGAACAAAACCAGCATCGGCAGTCTTGGTCCAGACATTTTTAATCACAAATTTAGACAACTTGCTTAGAACTGCTCAAGGCCGTACAACACCGTAGGCTGGCTGCATACTACGTGCGGATTTGCTAAATATACCGTAGTGACGTTCTTTAGCGTAGTCTTGTGTAGCCGAGCGGTAGTGCCTTATGAAGTATTCCGTACTCAAGCGTAGTCAGACGTATCACTCCGTACCTGTCCGTGAGTGACCTGCATCGCGATTACCGAAGTCTAGCGTAGCCTAGCGTAGTCTAGCGTATATGATTTATGAGTAAAAATATGAATTTCATGACTTATTTGCATAAATTACCATAAATATGCAAATTAATGCATTTTTCAAAAATAAAACAAATTATCATTGTATTCTATACATTTCACTTATCATGCGTGCACATTTTTACGGCGATCGGCGATCTTGGGGGGGGGGGGGGCATAATGGCCCCGCCCCCCCCCCCCCCCCTCCGACCGTAGGAAGACCTCAAATAGCCCGGCCTTTTTAGGGTTAAAGGTAAGTACATGCGGCACTTGTCTAATGTAGTGTGGAAGAGCATTCCTTGGTATGTTTAATGCGTGAAATGTTTTTATAAATTGGGTGGTATGCCGACGTTGGTCTAATGATGGAAACGTGCAACTCGCTTATACCCCCGTCACATATAGCTACGCTCTCGCGCCGACCTCGCGCCGCTCCTAATCCCCATTCATAAAATTGGAAGCGTGGGGAGGACGTGGGGAGAGCGTGTTGAGGTCGTGTGGAGAGCGGCGTTCATTGTTCACTATTGTTTAGATCGTACACTTTTCTCGGCCGCTCTGGCGCCGCTCCCGCGGCGACCAAGTTAAATTAGCAAATTGGCAACGCAGTGGGCAATGAATGGGAAGATTATCTCACATGCGTCAATAGATATCCTTCCATGAATAGCTCGATGAACAAAAGAGCAGGACGTAGCTAGCTCGGCGTTCGCTTTGGACATGTTGAAAAACGAACTTGGGGCTTCGGCGATCTACTCTTTGTTCAGGGGCTATTGTATGTCCATGCATGGGAGGATATCTTTTCACACAAGTGTCATAATCTTCTCATTCATTCCCAAGTTGAACAAAAGACATTCTTGCAGATCTAATCCAGCACTTCTTCTAGGGGACGCTATAGATTGCGAAGTTTGACACGTTTCAACTATAGGTAAAATGATATCACAATTTAAAATGGCATGTCCGGGCAAAAATAATGTACATTTGGGGGAAACTCAATTTCTGGCTAAAACGTGCCATGGCGGCATACAAATTATATGAGGCTCCAATGAATGGGGACATACGCACACCCTATGTATGCATTACACGGGCGTAGACATGACATTGATACCCATTCAAGTGGGGGGGATGAGCTATTCATTCATCGGATTACATCCCCCCCAGTTGAATAGGTATTACGTAACTCGCTACGCCCGTGATGCATTATGAAGACATATTTCCCGCAAATATATGATTGTTTTGTCCAAAATCTCGGCGACACGTTCCCAACGTCCCCCCCCCCCCCCCCCTCCCAAAAAAAAAAAAAAAAAAAAAAAAAAAACGGTCGCCAAACCACGATGTTCATACACTGTTTAGAAAACTAACATTATTAATATCTCCGACCCAACCACCTCGGTCCTCGACACCCGCCAACACAACCAGTTGTCTCGGTCTCAATTTGTTGACAGACACCCCCCCCCCCCCCCCTCCTCCTCCTCTGGCCATAAAAACCTGGGTACGCCAGTACAGTCTGATGTTTGTGGTTGTTTTGCTTGCCATTCCAAAGGGGGGGGGGGGGGGCTTATAATGCATTTAGGTTTCCCATAATATTCAGATTCAAGCATCGACTGTCGACTCTGCTCCCCCATCAATAGACTGAATCACTCATCAATAGACAGCATTTCAATAGATCACACACACACACACACTTTTTTTTTTTTTTTAATGATTTTTTATTTCTCCAAATTATTAACATAACATTTACAATTGAATAACATTTTTGAAAATACAAGTTTACATCTCAAGTGTACAAATCAAATGTAATTCACAAAAATTAAACACAATGGAGATTTAACAAAAAATAAAAAGAAATAAGACACGCTACTTCTCTCATCCCCCCTTCCCCACCCCCTACACACTCACCCTCCCCCCCCCCCCCCCCAACCCTAACCCCGGAAATCTGCTCACATCCTTTAAAAAAAAATAAAAAAATACTAATAATGCTTACAAAATACATATTTAAATCAATACTTTTTAAATACTTTTTTTTTTAATTTGTTTACAAGCTCACGGGGGAAACATCACATAATATGAAGAGTTCATTCTTTAAATCTTATTCTAATTTTACCGTTTCCCATTTTTGTAAATGTAGTCCTAATTTTCCCATTTTAATTGCTATTCCCTTTTCCTGGGCCTTATAATCCAATACAAATTTCTGTATTTTATCAATATTAGGCAGAACACCCTCTTTTCTAAATACAAATAAAATATATTTTACCATAAAAATGATGGTATTGCAACATTTTATTCTATTTGAATTACCTGACAATCCAACAAATATATCCCGCCAATTTAAGTCCTTTATTTCATCTAACAAAAAACGTTGTATCAAAGCTTGCCATGTCAATTTTACATTTAAACAAAATAAAAATAAATGCGAATATGTTTCCCTTTCCCGTTTACAGTACGAACACAAGTAGTCTTCAACAAATCCAAATCTAAATAAATTATCTTTAGTGTAAATTGCCCCATGGAGTAACTTAAATTGAAACTCTATCTGTTTCCCAATTATTAATGTTATTCTTTATCTATAAAATTAAAATCATTTTGTCCATCTCTTATCTGTAAATCATATGTCTTTTGCAATTCTCTAATAAAATAATCATATATTTTTCTTGATGGTACATCCTTAAAACTTAATTTTTTATCCAAAAGATATAAATTAATATTATAATTTATTAAGTCTACCTCACAAAATTGTATCAAACCTAAATCAATTTTCCAATCCCTCGGAATCGCATGATATATATCAATTATTGTAAGTAAATTGTCACCTCTCATACCAAGGTTCAAAAAGTATGCAACGGGTTTAACATGTCCACTATCCATAACATGGTTCAACATAAAAATCCCTCGTTCAAATAATTCTTTATCAAATACCATTTTTTTTTTTTTATACATATATTCCTATTATTCAAAAATAATTGGATTCATACAACCATTAAAATGCATTAAATTATCAATCTCTTTCCAAGCTTTCAACATTTCCAAATAATAAGGTGGAATCTTGAACCTATACTTTATCTTTTGCATTTCATAATCACATAAGAAAATTAGCCTTCCTCCTACTGAACTTAAGCAATAATAAAAAAAAAACTTCCATCCCAAATTTCTTTGTCCATATAATAATCGTTTCACCCACATTATCCGCTGCGTTCTAACAAATATTTCAAAATTAATCATTTTTACTCCACCATAATTATAACTTTGATACATAATTTTTCTTTTTATACGATCCTTCCCTCCCCATATAAAATCAAACGATATTTTCTCCACTTCTATATAAACCCATAGGGGAACAACAAGGAGAGATGAAACATAATTCAACTTTGTTAATGCATACGTTTTCAATAAATGTATTTTACCCATAATAGTCAAATCCCGTTGTTTCCACCAACCTAGAAGCTTTTTAATTTTACTTAATATTTCTTTGTAATTTAAATCATCTTTTAATCTAAAATCGACCGAGAAATTAACACCTAAAATTCTTACTTCCTTAACAAATTGTCCAAATAAAGGCCCATCTGGTTTCCTATTTTCCTCACCCATATACATAAAATGTGTCTTTTCCTTATTAACTTTCAAATCACTTACTTTTTCAAATTCTTCAAATATATATTGCAACCTTCTTATGGAGTCTAAATCTTTCAAAAAAATCGTCATATCATCTGCATACAATACTTGTCTTATTTAATGCTCCCCAAAATGTATCCCTTTAATTATTTTGTCCCTCCTTACTTCATTTGCCAATAATTCTATTGCAACCAAAAACAAATAGGGCGACAATGGATCACCTTGTCTGACCCCCCTTTCTATATCAAAATAACCAGTGGAATAACCCCCATTCATAATGCAACTACTTATATCATTATATAATATCTTCACCCAAGAACAAAACGAATCACCAAAACCAAACAATTTTAGCACTTTCAATAAATATTGAGGGGATACAGAATCAAAAGCTTTTTCGAAATCTACCGCAATCAAAAACCCCTGTCCTTGCTCCAATGAATGTTTAGAATAAAATAATATATCCTCTATTAATCGAACCGCTTCCCCAATATTTCTGTCTTTTATATATCCCACCTGATCATAATGAATTATTTAATTTAAAACCTTTTTAATCCTAGTTGCTAAAACCTTCGATAATATTTTATAGTCTACATTTAACAGTGTAATGGGTCTATAATTTTTTAATATGCTTCGCACCTTTTCCCTCTTTTTCTATCAATGTTATAGTCCCTTGTTTTTGAGATACCGTCAATTCCCCCCTTGCAAATGTTTCATTCAATACTTCTACCAACAAATCCCCTAATAAGGGCCAAAATGTATCATAAAATTCCACCGTGAATCCATCATTTCCAGGGGATTTATTCCATTTCATTTCTTTAAAAACCTTAAAACACTCATCTTTCGTCATTTTACCTTCACATAATTCTTTATTCTGTTCACTTAACTTTAAAATATCATCAAAAAATAAACCATTATTTTGACCACTATCATTCCTCAAAGAATATATTTTTTCATAAAATGTCTTTATCTATTTTAAAATATCATTTTTATCCCTAGTAATTTCTCCATTTTCCTTATACATTTCCCTGACACTTTTCCTCTTATTTACTTTCAACAATTGTTCAAAATACTGAGTATTATTCTCCCCTTCTTCGAACCAAGCTGCTCTAGAACGAACTGTAATGCCCTGTCGACTAACTGAGTTTCTAAATCCTTAATTTCAGTCTCCAACGTCTCTATTTCAAGTTTCCTTAATTTCGCCTTTTCACGTGAATATTTCATGGCGTATTCCCTCATTTTCATTTTCAAAAAATCCCAAAATACTAATTTATTCGAAATCCTAGGTCCCCATTCATTTTTCAATTCAAATATTATATCATGCATCCCCTCAACAAAATGTTTATCCATACATAAACTATTATTAAATTTCCAATACGATTTTCCAAAAACAAACTTATCCACTAAATGCTGAAATTGTAATTTAATGCCCGAATGATCCGGTGTTATCGATACCAAAATTTCACACTTATTCACTAATTTTTCTAAACTACATGATAAACCAATAATCTAAACGACTTTGGACTAAGGGCGACCTTTGTCTAAAAGTAAACTGTCTAACATTAGGATTCCTTTTCCTCCATATATCTTCTAAATCATATTTATTCAAAATTTTTTTTAATACCTCAATAAACCTAGATTTTAATACAATATTTGGCCCTTCATAATCCATGCCCCCTTCCATTATAGTGTTAACATCTCCCCCTAATATTACCGAATAATCCTTATCAAAAACTTCACATATACTTTTATCTAGCTTATTCAAAAAATCAACCTGTAATTCTACTTTGTCTCTTGTAGGGAAATACACATTTCCCAACAAAAATTTAACCCCTTGTATTTCCCCTTTAAATATAATGTACCTCCCTTCTTCATCTATTACAACTGCATCCCGTTTAAAATCTAAAAGGGGCGAAAATAAAATAAGAACACCTCTACTGTGGTTTGACCCATGGCTAAAGAACATTGGCCCGCCCCATTCCTTCTTCCACTGTTCTTCTACTTATATAGTACTATATGTTTCCTGTAAAAAAGAAATATCAGATCCTTTACATTTACACCATTCAAAAATGCGTGTTCTTTTATCCTTATTCCGTAACCCTCTTACATTTAAAGTAATCCAAGAAAAATTCACCATTTTATTTTACAGGTATATAAAATCTTTATAATTACCGCGTGATCTGTATCCCCCGTGAGCATGTTTATACACAAAAAATAACTACAACGAAACCTACATGACGTATCAAAAAACATATTGACTGTGAGCAGACCCCAACCCGTACACAACACACACGCACCCTTCCCCACCTAACCCTGTCCACCATCGAGAACTAACATAAAAAACAAAAAAAAATTAAAAATCCGGAAGTAGGTCTAACATTTACTCTTTGACTAATCTTTGCCTTTTTCTTTCAAATCAAGAGCTGCCTTTTAAGCCTATTACATTTCAAAAGAAAGAAAAAAAAAACCTTACCGATGATGTGCATAGGGAAATGCATGAACTTATCATCAATTAATAATAAACCTCCTCAGCAGTGCATGCAAACAATGCGCGCACATCTGTTCAAAGTAATGATGATGCACGCACCTGCTATACATCAGAGTAAACAACTACTACAATAGTCTACACATTCCTTTAAAATGGCATATACCATGTATACCTTAAAGATCTTGAATCCTCTAAATAAAGCCACTAATTCACCTGGGCTTAAAACTCTTTCAGTGAAAAATGTCACCATTACCTAATGTTGCCAGGCCTGTTCATATAAACATCAACTATACATTCTTCATACCAAAGCATTATTTTGCATATAAACAGATTAAACACCTTATCTACGTATATATGCCGACCTAAATCTTTCCAATGAAAACAGCCCCTCCTTCAAAATACCACTCAATAACAATACTCAATGAAACAAAATAAACAAATTGACCATGGATGTACAATTATTGGGACCAGATACCATTAATCTGCATTATTTGCATCCCAGAGTGGTCCCTTTATAGGAAGTCTTTCATGACCGTTCATTATGCATCAGTGCCCTCACACCACCTTTCGTTTTACAATAATACACAGCTTATATGAATATTCTATAGCATTCCACAACTGTTCCCAAAGCAGCAAAGTAGAACGCATCAATACCCCTAACTGTCCAGTACCCATTTTGAATATAAACGTGTCACGGCCATGAATACATGTGACCATGATAGTAAAACAAATAACTAAATAGACCGCCTCTGTAATGTATGCAAATAACACGCGCATGACGTCAGCCTCCCCGTCGTCAAGCCCAACAATAGTAACCAAGTCCGGCAAGCTAGCTTGTCGGACATGGTCACCCCTGCTAAGCCCGCCGACGGGGATTCCGACGCCACACGCATACCATTCGCACACACCACCAGAAGCGGTCTATTGGACACGGTCTATTGGACAAACATGTTTTACATAATAACAGGCTTTATTCACTCATTATCCCCAGTTAGGTCATGTTCCCAAATACCACTGACAGATGGTACTGTATTCAAATTTATAAGGCAAAACTAAAAGACCACTGAATATGATAGGCAGTAGCTTACAAATCAACTATTTCAGCTGATTATATCAATGTCCCTTCTGTACCAATGCACATCTAGAACCTTCCTCTATACAAATCACACAAGAGCGTACCAGAACAAAAGAGTCGCCCCTTGCCTGATTATCATCGTGCGTAAACAAGTCATTAGTTATGCCTCAATTCTCTACTACAAATTACTTTAACATGTCATCATGCACATTATAAAGATAACCACTTTACGATACCACATTTTTTTTTTAATATAGAAAATAAGAAATGCATACAAAAAACATTATTTTGCGTAATCATATCCCTGTCATTTCCAACTTTCCAAAAAAAAAGAGACGGATCAGTATAAAACGTATATTATCCTTTAACTATAATAAATGCATCACCATGCAACTATGTCCTTTTTCAAAAAATAAATAAGGAGAACCCCCTCCCTCTTCCCTACATTTTTTTTTCTTTTTTTTTTAGAATGCATCAATTTATCAACCCAATTTATCTGCTCTTTGCACCCTAGCATTCCAAAACTGTTTCTATACAACTTTCATAACTAAGTAGGTTCAATATTAATTGCTTTTCACTAAAAATAAATGTATCATAATAAAAAGTATGTCCTTTTACCTAAGTGAATGTGAATACCCCAAGAGACAAACATGTATATAACACGCGCGCCAAAAAAAAAAAAAAAAAAACATTTTAAAAATATGAATATATTTGCACTTCTATATTCCATTTACCCATATGAATAAATTATTTAACCTTTCTTCATAACTTCCACAGTAAATAGAAGTGAATTAATCTGCCCTTTTTGCACTATTTTCGCTTATTCCCTATCCCCCTTAATTAATTAGCCTCTCTCTTATTTGGTTTGTATTGTACAATACATTTAAAAAAAAAATGTAAACAAATACAAAAATTAAATTTAAACTAATACACGCCAAAAAAACATTAATTTGAAGTGTACTTTCATTCCAATAAATTGGATTAAATTTCCTCTCTTTCCTTTCTTTTTTTCTCCCACGCTTTTACCCTATTTTTTTCCATTTATTTAAACATTTCATTAAAATAAAATTATACAAAATAATAATTCACACCCCTTAAGAGAGAGAAAAGGTTTTACTTTAATAACTTTCATTTCAACTCTAAAATACCAGTTGACCCAAATAAGGGATGTGGGTCAAATTATAATCAATATACCAGATTAATCCACACACCTTGACTTGAATTCCAAATATTCTATTTCAACACCAAACACATCCCTGTATAAGGCATGTTAAGGCACAGGCATAATTAACACACATTCAATTTTAAATTATGAAATATAATTTCAAATTCCTTTAATACCCCATTTTTGCCTTGTAATTTAAGAAACAAATGTGAACCAAAACAAAAATCCCTAGAAAACCCAAATTCAATAAATGTTTGTGTTTGTTCAATATGCTCAGTGTGCCCTACATTCCCTTAAATGTGCAAAAAATGAGTGTGGTTCGGATACATGCAGATAACCACAATATCATCAAATACATACAAATATTTCAGGTCAACAAATATATATATATCAATATCATTGACATCTCATATATATCCTTATTGAATAAAGAAATATTATAAAATAACTTTACACCTTATATCCATTTTAATGGCGTAGTCATTTATGTTTGCTTGAATTAAACGTTCATTTCAAGATATCTGCATCTAGCGTCAAATATTGTCATTATAGACTAGTTCATGCAAATATTTAAAGTTTTCCCATTTCCTCCATAATGTTTCTTCATCTGGGCTTTTTCGGTTCCACAACTTTATAAGAGTCTACTGTACTAATAAAGTCAGTTTATTTCAGTTTTCTATTTTCTGTCAGACTACTGTTGTCATTTGTTTTTGTTTAAAGTATTTCTCATTTCTCCTTTAAGTATATAATGCGTTTATTAGTGCTCCTCTTCCTTTTCAACTGAGTGAAGATTACGTTTCTTTACCTCCAAAGTAATCTTGTCTTTTGATATGGAAAAGAAAAATCTAAACGAAAATGAGCTGCTATATTCACCTATTCTTTGTCGTTATTCCTGCTGTCTTCTGGATAGCAGGGTTTCCAAGAATTCATCTTGCTTCTGCCTTGGAAGATGCTTCCCATCTACCATCAACTTCGCTGGCTCTTGGCGGGAGAAGTGCGCTTTGATTCCTGCATTCCTGGCTTCCTTCAGAACCCTCATCTGCATCTTTCTTTCTCTTCTCACTCTCATAGGTAGGTCATCAGATATTGCCATCATTGTGCCCTTCAGATTGTGCGCGCTTTCCAGAATTTTCATTTTATCTTGAAATCGTAGAACTCTGGCTTTTATCGGCCTAGGTCTTGATGGCGCTGGTACTCGGTGACATCGCTGGAATTCGATCGCATCGACGGCTTCCTCGTTCATGTGAAAGCTGCTCTTCAGGAAAGCGTTGACCACCTCCGTTGTAATTTCCCCATCTGCCTCTGGTATGCCGTAGAACACCATATTCTCCCGTGCGACATAAAGCTGGAGCCTTTCCAGCTCGCCATGTAGCTCTTGATTCTGCTTTTTCATTTCATTTTCCAATTTGGGTATTACCGTATTGTTTCTGTCTTCATCTTCTCCACCTCCGCCCCGGTAAACTTAAGCGAGTCAATTATGTCATTAATTTTCTCGTCCATGTCCTGGATTCTGGCACCTGCCCCTCTGATTTCCGCACGAAGACCATTCTCTATTTTATTAAGACTTTCCAGCAAAACGCGTGATTGAGTCCGTTCCTGATTTTGTTGCTGACGTTGTTGATCCTTTCGTAGGACTAACTCTTGGGCGTTTCCCTTCGCGATGTGTAGCCATGTTTGTATGCTTAAACGAAGTAAAGTCACTGTATAGTAACCACACAACACTTGACAGCGTCACACGGGAAAGTTCGGGGAGGCGTGATAGAATCCGTACCTTGTGTCTGAATTGTATTTCGCGCCAAGATCTGCACTGAATTGTATTCGAAATAATGGTGTGCCGGGAGCTTGACGGAATACGCGTGCTCACTCGACGATGGTCATGGCACACACACACACACACACACACACACACACACACACGCACACACACACGCACGCACGCACACACACACACACACACACACACACACCCAGTTCCCCAATAGTTATGTTTCCAAATTACATTTGTCTGAATTGCATACTAACAATCATTATGATTATTATTATCACTACTACTACTTCTACTACTACTACTACTACTACTACTACTACTACTACTACTACTACTACTACTACTACTACTACTACTACTACTAATAATAATAATAATAATAACAATGATATTATGTGTAGTGATTATGCAATTGGGGCGATTGCAGTCGCCCACGGAATAGGGGGAGGCAGGAAGTGAAATGTCGCAAAATGGCTCAATGCATTTACTTTACGAGTGCATGACTGTGCTGACAATTTTTGTAAAAGTTCACTTTCTATTGAATACTGCCACCCTTTCCATTCATCAAAATCATTGGAATTTTATACCATTTTAATGGAAATGATCTCTTCATTACGATGGCATATTAATCGTAAGGATTATGCAAATGGGGTGTGTGCAGTGAACCAGAATATGGAGATGGGTCGAGTGTGAAATCAAACAAAAAGATATGGAGTTGACACAAAATCAGAGCGTTGCATTTTTGTCGAGCTTTTGGGAGGATTTTTTAGCATTTTAAATGAAATATTCATGATTCAAATTTATATCAACGGAAAGCCCAACAACTCTTCTGTATGAAAATGTGAAATTTATAATGATTTTTGTAAAGGGCGGCTGCAGGGAGATGAATGTGATGAGCCTCAAAAGTGACCCATTTCAAAACGCTCTGATTTCAAGGCACAACTGAGTCACTATTCATGCGTTTTCAATTGAATTCTTCTCATTCATGGCCAACTCATTCAAGTCGTATTGCATCCTCCACACAATGGTACAAGATACCGACAACAAATCAGAACGTTTTGAAATGGGTCACTTTTGAGACTCCCCCACATTCATCTCCCTGCAGCCGCCCTTTACAAAAATCATTATAAATTTCACATTTTCATACAGAAGAGTTGTTGGGCATTCCGTTGATATAAATGTGAATCATGAATATTTCATTTGAAATGCTAAAAATTCCTCCCAAAAGCTCGAAAAAAATGCAACGCTCTGATTTTTTATTAACTTCATATTTTTTATCTGATTTCACACTCGACCCATCTCCATATTCCGGTTTGCTGCGCACAACCCATTTGCCTAATCATTACGATCAATATGCCATCGTAATGAAAAGATAATTTCCATTAAAATAGTATCAAATTCCAATGATTTTGATGAATGGAAAGGGTGGCAGTATTCAATAGAAAGTGAACTTTCAAAAACTGGTCAGCACAGTCATGCACTCGTAAATTAAATGCATTGAGCTATTTTGCGACATTTCATTTCCTGCCTCCCCCTATTCTCTGGGCTACTGCAATCGCCCCAATTGCATAATCATTACACATAATGCACCGTTTGAAAGGTATATAATGAGGCTTTATTGTGACACCAATTTCCAATATGCTTATTAAAAAATACGAGAGATATGATCGATCAAACTTGAGTTTCCGAACTTTTTTTGAGGGGTTTAGTTGAAGGTGGTTGAACGTACCGGCATCCGTACCGTTAAATATTTGTCCGTGATGTTATTTTGGTATTAACTCGGGGGAGCCGTGATATTCAATATGAGTTTTAACATGTTCAAAAGAGAGGTACGTTAAAGACATACGTGATGCTAACGTACTAAATCGAAATCTTACGTAGTCTGGCATCAGCAATCTTGGTCCAGACATATTTCATCCAAAAAAAGACACATTTCACAGAACAGTTATGTTTGAAAAACAAGCGCACAATGACCGTACCACACCACCGGCTCGCCGTTTTATTCCTATTGTTGATATTTACCGTAGTTTTACGGTCTTTAGCGTAGTCCAGCGTAGTGGCTATCGCAGTCTACCATACTCAATCGTAGTCAGACGTATACCACTCCGTACCTGTCCGTGAACAAGCTGTACCTATATTAGCGTAGTCTAGCGTAGTTTATTGTACCTACACGTACTTATCCGTACCCTTCTGTGGCCAGCCATCGTATCTTAACGTAGTTTCATGTAGTTCCACGCAGTTTAACCTAGTTTAACGTACTTACACAACGTATGACCCACATTAAATTACCCTACGGATCACTACGTCCACTATCGTAAAATGTAATGTGACCGGCCCTTAAAAGTTATAAAACACGTTTAGAGATTTGTTGTACGAGTTAACACAACAACCTGTCTTGTGTAATCATTTAAGGGCCGGTCATACTTGCGGTAGTGGACGTAGTTGAACGTAGTGGTGGCTAACGTTGTTGATAGAAATTAAACGAAGTTGAAGGTAGTTGAACGTACTAGCATCCGTATCGTACGGTAGTTGTCTGTGATGCTAACTTGGTATTAACTCGGGGGAGCCATGATCTTCGATTTAATTGTAGAACATGTTCAAAAGAGCGGTACATTAAAGGCATCCGTACTAAACCGACGTTTAACGTAGTCGAACGTAGTCTAACGAAGTCTGGCGTAGTCTAACGCAGCGTTTCTCAACCGGTGGGCCGCGAAGCTCTCTCAAGTGGGCCGCGAGTTCGGCCAAAATGAAATTTTAACAATTCTGTGGTAGCTAGTCCACGTCCTGGCTGATTTTATTCGATGTGCAATAAGAATTTGCTTCATGTCAAGTCAAATTTCCTTCCCAAGTATGCACCAGATAGCATGATTTCAAGTTAAATCAGAATGCAAAATCCCCCTTACCGTGCACGGGCGGACACCAACCTACGATCACACCTTCCCATCACCCTTCCCCCTCTCGGTAATTGTTTCGCTCCCTCGAGAATCGGTCTTGTCTACGTCTAGAATACAATATTCATGTCATAAATAGTGTGGCTTTTAATGCAATGTTTGAACTGTATAATGTCACTTTGCGAATATTTTTGGGGGTGCATATTTGACGCGTTTACCTACATTATAGTACATGTTGCCAAGTCAGAATTTCCTATCTAGGTATGCACCAGATTGCACAGTTTCAAGTCCAAAAATGCAAAAGCTCCCTACCGTAGGAGGGGGACACCCCCTCCCACACCCTCCCCCTCCCCCCGCTCAGTCGCTTTGCTCCTTCGCAACATGCGGTGGTGATGCGGATTTTGATTTAGCACCCCCCCCCCCAAAAAAAAAAGAAAAAAAAAAAAAAAAAAAAAAGAAAAGTTTTTGCTCATTACGCCACTGACTCTGAATGCCACTTTGCGTGTGAACCTGTCCCCCATCACTAAACCACGACTTGATTTTCTTATTTCCCATAAGCAACCTTAAGTGTCCCATTGAAGGTATGTAGAAAGTTTTTTTGCATTGCAACTGACAAATAGATACCACACAGTTTTCTTATTGTTATTTTATTGTCATTTTTTTCATTTTTCCAAATATGTACTTGTAAGGTGGGCCTCCAAAAATGTGTAGGAGCCAAAGCGGGCCTCGGGTTAAGAAAGGTTGAGAAACGCTGGTCTAACGTACTTCATTACGTACTTAAATGTACTCTAGCGTACTATAACGTACTTTACCATGCACAAAACCAGCATCGATAGTCTTGATCCAGACATATTTAATACAAAAAAATAAGACAAATTTCAAAGACCTGCTATGTTGGAAAAACAAGCGCCATGGCCGTACTACACCACCGGTTGGGTGTTATACTCCGTGCGGAGTTTCTATTTACCGTAGTTTGACGTTCTTTAGCGTAGTCCAGCGTAGTAGCTACCGCAGTCTCTCGTACTCAAGCGTAGTCAGACGTACCACTCCGTACCTGTCCGTGAGCAAGCTGTACCCACATAAGCGTAGTCTAGCGTAGTTGAATGTACTAAACGTACTTATCCTTACCCTTCCGTGGCCAACCACCGTACCTTAACGTAATTCAACGTAGTTCCACGTTGTTCAACGTAGTTTAACCTAGTTTAACGTACTTACACCACGTCTGAACCACATTAAATTACCCTAAGGATCACTACGTCCATAACCGCAAGTTTGACCGGCCCTTTAGACACACAACAAACGCAATGGTCTATATATAGCCCAACAAGTCTCACCAACACGCATCTGCTCAATGGAAATGTAAGAATGCAGTGCACTAAAAAATGGTGCAAAATTAATCCTGTTTTCGTAGTGTTTGTCAAGGCCAGCATTCGGAGCTTGTCTACAGTTAAATGTTTAGGGAGACCTATATGTTTAGTGGCGAGCAGGAGCCACATATAAGAGGAAGACCCCTATAGTAGGCTTGTTAAGAAGTCCGTTACTGCATTTTGGGGTACAATTAGTTTACTAAGTACACATATTCCATCCTTAGATCAAAAGAAGAAAATTCATCCAAAGAGACACATTGGGTAATTTCAAGTATGGTGTTGAGGTTAGTGTTAGTGTTGAGGAGGAAAGATTGCCTCTTATTTGAGCCATGCAGATTAAGAGGAGGGCACGAACTTTCCGAAAACGGTCATACCAAATCGCTACCAAACCCTAATATCGATCAGGAACGATAGTGTAAGTCAATACCAGACAAATATTACCAGAACCCCTTTAAAATGGTGACGATAACTTTCACATGCTTATGAATTATAGAGCAAATCGTAATAAAGACTTACCACATGCATGCATTGAATACCATAATTAGAACAAAATATTCAAACCATTCACTTGATCGATGTTAGTCGATATTCCCTATTTTTCGTGGAATTCGTAACTAAACTCGCAAGATATGTGTGTGACTCTCTTTAAAAAATAGAATGCCCGCCGCGCGCAGAGACACATCGCTAGCGCTAGCGGTTTGCATAGCCGACGATGAAGGCATAACTCGCAGTGGCAGCACGGTATAAGTTCCGAGTAAATACCGATAGTACGTGACATGTTATATACATGTAGTTTGATTAAATCTCTCACGTGATCATTAGGGATTCTGTGGCGGAGTGGCTAAGGCCGGTCGATCGCACGTGTATCACGTAATAAATTAATTGTTAGAAGTAGGTTCGATTCCCCGATGCCGTAACCTTTTTTTTTCTTTGCCATTATTAAAAACAAATCTTGTAGAGCTTTGAACTCAATTATAAGTTTGTATAAAATGTCAAAGATGTACAAACAATTGCCAGTGTATAAAATACGTACATGGTCCTCTAGAGGAGTGTAGGGGGGGGGGCACAAATAATCATCATGAATCACGATGTTTCAAATATAAACTGATGACAACAAGATTCTGATCTTTCTTATTCTCAACATCGAACTGAAAAGGTGTAAACTAAATATGTTGAAAGTAGCAGTCATTCATAGGCTTTTTTAAAACATGGGAGCTAAAACGTATAATTATTTAGAAAAACATTCTGGTTTCGAAAATAAGCTGCCTGAAAAGTGGGTAACAATTTTGCAAGAATCACAGGAATTAACCACCTCTGTATGATATTGTACATGTGACTCGACAAGGCTGGGGGCCATTATCCCCCCCCCCCCCCCCCCCCCGTCCGATATTTGTTTTATTGCTCCAAACCGTAAAGCTCGGACCTACCGTTACTAAATCACGTTACGAAATCTCGAAAAACGCTCAATTTCGTGATGTGTGTACAAAACAACTGGAAATATAAGTTTTCGTTCAAAATAGATACATCGTTGGTTTGGTCTGGTTTACATTTGAAGTGTTTGTTTTGGTGTTCAAATAGTTAAATTATAGTTAGAAATGAAACAAATAATACAAATACAGAAGTATAAAAACAAAGAAATAATTATGTACATAAAATAATTCATTATAAAAACAATACAACACATAAGGAAGAAACTAGCTATTCCAATTTGTTTTGATGAATTATTATTCTATTCCAAATGGTCTAAATAATTTATGTAGTGAAAAATGTGAATATCAGATGTATGGGTAAAAATATGAATTGTATGACCTTATTTGCGTAAATTACTACAGATATTCAAATTAATACATTTTCATTGTTTTTCATAAACTTCAGTTAAGTAAAATTTCACAAATTATCTAGGTCGATACCCTTTTTACATGCTTAGACAAACGAAAAAACCACCATTTCAGTTCAGAGTTGTGATTTTAATGCCCACCTTAACAGTAACACTAACACCAACTCGATCTGAACTTGAAATGACTTTAATTTCGATACCTATGGAAGTTGTTATCTCTATGGAGTTGTGCGTATACATGCTCAACACTAACACTACTGGGCAGATTAGCAGACGTGGCATTGCCGGAATTACGAGGTCAAACCTCTAACATCAACTCATTTCAAGTACGGTGTTAAGGCTGCAGTTAGTGTTTAATAAACACTAACACTAGCTCAACACCATTTACGATAGTATATTGCCATATCAATAAAGACCGCCTGTCGGAAACGGAAGTTTGTACAACGGTGAAATCAGAGGTCATCATGTTTACACCATCCTAACACTAAGTCATTTCAAGTATGGTGTTTAAGCCCGATTTAGTGTTTAATAAACACTAAAACCAGCTTTAAACACCATACTTGAAATCACCCATTGGCCCGTATTCACAAATGAGTTTTGTCCCGTCCATGGTCTAAACCCCGGTTTAAATCTATGGAATGACATTGGGTGATTTCAAGTATGGTGTTTAAGGCCGGTGTTAGTGTTTATTACACACAAACACCAGTTTGATAAACACTAACACCAGCCCTAAACACCATACTTGAAATCAACCATTGTAAACTGAGTGTCTCTTTGGATGAATGTTCTTCTTTTGATCCAATGAATATGATCTGTGAAATATTTCAATAATACACCATTTGTATGGATAACCCATTCCAATGAATACATTTGCATAACATATGGAAATTAGGTATAATGTCCGTGTCTCTTTGGATAAATTGTCTTCTTTTGATCCAAGGAATATGTTCTCTCCAATATCTTGATAACAATACCATTGTCATAGATGTCCTATTCCCATTAATACATGTGCATGAAATAGGGAAATTAGGCCTAATTTGCATATAAACAGAGTGTCTCTTTTAATGAATTTTCTTCTTTTGATCCAAGGGATATGTTCTCTTTCAAATATGTAAATAAAAACACGATTTTCATGGAATATGCAACTTTCATGAATCAATTTGCATAAATTATGGATATTGGGGCTAATTTGCTTAACCCTAATAGGGCCGGGGGGGGGGGGGGGGGGGGCATAATGCCCCCCCCCCCCCCCTCCTCCGCGATTTTTTGTATTGGTCCAAAACGCTGTACGATGACGCGCCGCAGCTTGGAGGCTTTTTTCTTTCGGGTCTTGCGCACATTTTAAAATCTCGAAAATCGGACCTACCGTTACAAAGTCACGTGACCTTTTGTCTATGCATGTCAGCACGAAAATCGCTCAATTTCGTGATTTGTGTACAAATCATATGGAAATATCAATTTTCGTAAAATGAGGTGTATCATTAGTTATTTGGTGTTGTTTACATGTTATATGTTGGTTTGGGGATTCAAAATAGGTAAATTATCGTTAGAAATAAAATAAACAACAAAAACAATAAAATACATAAGTTTAAAAAAACAAAGAAATACATAAGAAATTAACAAACAAATATAAAATATAAGGAAGAACCGGGCTCTTCCAAATCGTTTTGTCGTATAATCATTACAAATGCTCTAATGCATATATGTAGTGAAAACCAGAGTCTAATTTGAAGAATATATGATTTATGGGTAAAAATATGAATTTCATGACTTATTTGCATAAATTACCATAAATATGCAAATTAATGAATTTTTCAAAATTTTTAAAAATTACCATTGTATTTTATACACTTCACTTATCATGCGTGCACAATTTTACGGCGATTGGCCGCTCCGCGGCCGAGATCTTAGGGGGGAGGGCCCCCCCCCCCCCCCCGGCCTGCTGAAGACCTCAAATAGCACGGCCCTTTTAGGGTTAAATACAGAGGCCCGTATTCACAAAGGGGGTTTGTACAGTCCAAGGTCTAAACCCCGGTTTACATCTATGGAATGCCAATTGTAAACTGATGGAGAGAAAATGTGTACCATCAACATTGTTAACAAGTAAGGAATTTACATTCTCTCTCCATCAGTTTACAATGGCATTCCATAGATGTAAACCGGGGTTTAGACCATGGACTGTACAAACCTCCTTTGTGAATACGGGCCAATGTGTCTCTTTGGATGAATTTTCTTCTTTTGATCTAAGGATCGAATATGTGGACTTAGTAAACTAATTGTACCCCAAAATGCAGTAACGGACTTCTTAACAAGCCTACTATAGGGGTCTTCCTCTTATATGTGGCTCCTGCTCGCCACTAAACATATAGGTCTCCCTAAACATTTAACTGTAGACAAGCTCCGAATGCTGGCCTTGACAAACACTACGAAAACAGGATTAATTTTGCACCATTTTTTAGTGCACTGCATTCTTACATTTCCATTGAGCAGATGCGTGTTGGTGAGACTTGTTGGGCTATATATAGACCATTGCGTTTGTTGTGTGTCTAAAGGGCCGGTCAAACTTGCGGTTATGGACGTAGTGATCCTTAGGGTAATTTAATGTGGGTCAGACGTGGTGTAATTACGTTAAACTAGGTTAAACTAAGTTGAACAACGTGAAACTACGTTGAATTACGTTAAGGTACGGTGGTTGGCCACGGAAGGGTAAGGATAAGTACGTTTAAGTACATTAAACTACGCTAGACTCCGCTAATATAATTACAGCTTGTTCACGGACAGGTACGGAGTGGTACGCCTGACTACGCTTGAGTACGAGAGACTGCGGTAGCTACTACGCTGGACTACGCTAAAGAACGTCAACCTACGGTAAATAGCAACTCCGCACGGAGTATAACACCCAACCGGTGGTGTAGTACGGCTATGGCGCTTGTTTTTCAAACATAGCAGGTCTTTGAAATTTGTGTTATTTTTTTGTATTAAACATGTCTGGATCAAGACTATCGATGCTGGTTTAACCCTAACCCTAACCCTTATGGATACATTTTTTTTTTTTTGATGAATTTTACTCTTTTGATTCAAGGAATATGTATGCCAAGTTAACCCTTAAAAGGCCGGGGGCATTATGCCCCCCCCCCCCCCACCCCTAAGATCTCGGCTGCGGAGCGGCCGAACGCCATGAAAATGTGGAAGAGCCAGGTTATTCCTTATGTTTTCTATTGTTTTGATAATTTATTATGTATTTCTTGTTTTCACTTATGTATTGTATTGATTTTGTTGTTTATTTTATTTCTAACTACAATTTAACTATTTTGAACCCCAAAACCAACATATAAAATGTAAACAACACCAACTAACCATTGATATGCCTCATTTTACGAACATTGATATTTCCATATGTTTTGTCCACGAATCATGAAATTGAGCGATTTTCGGGCTGACATGCATTGACAATATGTCTAGTGACTTTGTAATGGTAGGTCCGTTTTTCAAAATGTTTGTTTTAAAATGTGCGCAAGAAAAAAGTCAATAAGCAGAGCCGCGTCATCTTACAGCGTTTCGGAGCAATAGCAAAAATGGCGGAGGGGAGGGGGCGGAGCATTATGCATCCCCTCCCCCGGCCTTATTTGGATTAAGCCTTTGTGCCCCAAATTGCAGTGAACACCTATATTTTGGGGTCTTAACAATATGGTGACTCTTCATGTTCATGAGTTCAGGTATAGGTTTCTCTAAGATGCACCACACTCCTATCGGCTGCTGGTCAATAAAGATAATTTTAATCTATAACACGGAACAGATCATATGCGCAAGTGTTTCGATATGAGGTCTAGCAATCCAGATTCGTTTCACCGAATGGCCTTTTGCCCAGTATTACAACTATGTGTATTGATATTATTGTTTGCAGATTCCAATAGAAAAAAAAATAAAATCCTGCAATTTTACGACATATCTTGTTATTATCTTGTCCAGATACCACTGATCCGACGCATCCAACTCCAACGGAGGTACCTGGTTACGCAATCGCCCTTCTCTTCCTCGCCTCCGTATCGCTTACCATTTCAATCGGAAGATGTGCCTGCCCAAATTGTTGCCGCTGCGGCGATGACAATTCTGTTATGATCCGTTCCCCCAGCATGTCACCGATTATAAATATGTGTTAGGCAGATGATGTAGACGCCAAATTATGTATACACTATAATCGACGGTTCAATTATACACTGTTGGTCATAATGTTGGAATATTTTTTTTTTAGATCCAACTTTATTCTTTTTCCTTTTTTTTGCGCCTAATTAATCATTTTAGACTAAAAATAATCATTACATTATGTTTCCAAACTACCAATGTACAATACATGGTAGCGTGGATTTGCATTAATTAAAGGGGACCACGAGGCAAAGGACAACACATTATTATATGTTTTGGTACCGTTTTGTGATATCAAATATATACCCAACATTTTGCAAATGGTTGTGTAATTCATAAACAAAGCAATTAATTAATTTATGTAGCGATTTGTCCTCAAAACGTATCGCAGACACGTTGGTAACAATACCATGGTAACTATGCATGTATACCATAATTATTTTGAATTTTTTTTATTTTATTTTTTATAATATTTGTTTTGCTTTGTTGGGATAAAATGTCATACAACATTAACTGTCAAATGTGTGTATTTTAGTTCTTAAAGCAAAAAAAAAAAGGATCCTCTACAATAAGATATATGCAATACAGAATTCAAACAGATTGTGTAATACCATGAATACGAACTAATGTGAAACTGTTTATAATTATTCAATAACACTGTTATGTTTATAACATTGTTAAAAGGGGTTGCAATTATATCTGCTTTCGCCAGTAAAGGGAACGTATTACTTAGCCAAGGGTTCAAAAGGAACTCGAGCAAGATTATGTGTAAAGGCCTAAAGAGAATAGAAGGAATGATCCCTAAAATCTAGAACACAATTGGACAAGAAGCAAACAAACTGTGGCTCTTTAAAGTTGTCAAATTAGTATAATGGAAAACTCAAGTTTGAATTAAATTTCAACAACAACAATTGTGTTCATATTCATGCCTGTACATTACTTAAACTCATGGTATGATTTGTATAAGCGTACATAAAATTATATTGAACTGTAATAAAGAATGGACATACATTTTAGGAAATTTCAAACCGTTTTTGTTTACCAAAACGTACTGGAAGTTGTCCATAACTTTGCCATAGTTTTGGGCCCATATGAGTCACACCTTGAACCACATGGCTATTTCCAAAGAGATACAGTTTACTTATTTCTGGACCGATGGTGCTCACATTGTCGAACACTGTTATTCCTATTTTATAGAGTTTGATAGTGAAAACAGTGAGTTGTACGTCTGAGTGTCATTGTCTCTTGTATACATGCAGCAGTATGAAGGTCACATTCAGGAGTACATATGAAATGAAACCATAAACAACATTCCGCATACGTTCACTCCAACTACGTTTAAACCATGCTCCCGGCGGCCATAGCAGCCCCGTTTTCCAAAAACGTCGTGCGCCGTAAGATATTGACACTTTTGTCCTCTGTAGTCAAATTTTGTTTGGTCATGCCAAGTTCTCTCACGGTCTATCCCGGAATTTGTGATGGGCAGTGGAGGAAAGGGGCTGCTGAGTCCCGGCGGCTCCAAAAGGCACAGCGGTTCCGCCCGTGGTCTACCACGGATGGCAGTACTTTCCCTCCAGGCGCGTCACGTTTTGATGGGGTCTGTAGAGCCCGCAAATGTCAAAATCTCCCAATAATGTCAACATTCCCGCAAATGTCATAACAAGTCAACCACAAATGTCACAATTCCCGCAAATGTCATAACTCGTCAACCGCAAATGTCATAATTCCCGCAAATGTCATAACACGTCAACTGCAAATGTCAAAATCTGATTAACTGCAAATGTCATAACACGTCGTCTGCAAATGTCAAAATTTCCATTTGTACTGCAAATGTCAAAACTCATTGCTTGCATTATAATAATGAGGACAATAATGTAATTAAATAAAACGGATAAAATACGATGAAATCAAGTCACATGTATGTGTCTGTGTCATGTGTCTCTCTCTACCCTCCCTTGCCAGAAGTATTGCAACATGATGACATTCGTTACATTTTTGGTAAATTACTTATCTATGTTGTAGCGGTGTTTTGTTCTAAATAATTGAATAGTGACCGACATTTCGGTAAAAATGGAAGGTACATATTATTCACTTTCTCATTCAAAGCCACTGAGTCCCTCATGCACACACCATGGTTAAGACATCCGGGTGATCTAACGTGCAAAGCCGACAAATCGTCGCCCTGAGGGAGGAGGGGGTTTCGGTGGCTCAGATTGCTGAACACTTTAAGGTATGCCGTAACACGGTGTACAGAGTGTGTAAACGCCATAGGGAAACTGACAATTTTTACTAGAGACCAAGACCTGCCAGAGATAGAAAGACCACAGGTCTGGAAGATTGGTACCTCCTGCGTCAGGCTCGTATGACCCGATTCAAATCTGCACAAACTTTGGCAGCTCACTGGAGCTACAGTATATGCTAGAATCTCAAAGAGGACGACACAAAGACGTCTATACTTCCACAATCCTCATGCCCGCATTTCCAGGAGGAAGATTCTCATATCTCGTGTTAATCGCCATACACGCATCAGGTGGTCCTCCAGAGTGAAGGATTGGACGGTGTAGGACAATTGGAGTCACTTCCGGTCTTTTCCGACGAGAGTAGGTTTTGCCGGCTCATGCCGAAAGGGTGGGTAGCGTCGCGTCGCGTCGCGTTGACTTGAACGCGACCATTCGTCGAAAGCCCCCCCTCCCCCGGTTTTGCCGAAAGGGTGCGTTGGGGGCGCCGCGTCGCGTCGCCTTGACTGGAACGCGACCATTCGGCCAAAGCCCCACCCCCGGGTTTTACAGAAAGGGTGCGTTGGAAGCACTGATTTCCCATTGACAAAACAATCATGCGATTAGGCAAATCTCAGCCAATTCTTAACATATTTAAATTAAATTGATTTTGTGTATTTGAACATTAATTTCTATGCTCTTTCGATTCAAATTCAAATTTGAAAAAAAAAAAAAAAGAAGATTAGTATGACGTCATATCTTGTGTACTCAATTTGCTCAAGAATAACCACCGAAGCCTTGGGATAGTTCACCTGCGGATCGAAAGCTTGAAATGACACAAACTTGAATTATGGTGGTCAGACCAGTGACGTTCCCAAGATTTGTTAAGGGGGGGGGGGGGGGGGGGTGGGGGTGGCCGTATACATTTCTTGAAACCGAGACCAAGTACATTTACAATTTTCGAGGGCTTAAATGTGGTCGAGACCAGCTACAAATTGTAAAGAAGGGGTTCAAACCCCCAAAACAGTCATTATTATGTCAAGGGGGGGGGGGGGGGGGGGGGGGTTGAACCCCTCCCCACAAAAAAATCCCCTCCTCTGGTTACGCCTATGGATCAGACTAAAATTAGTTAACTCCAAAGGTAAACTATTCCAAGTGTTAGATGTAGAATCTTTAGTAAATGTGTATTTTGATAAACAAATTAGGCCCTTCATAAGTTTTATATACTTTCAGGTACACAATCGAACACACATGACTCGCAACTGAGCTTCATTATACAACGCAAGGTGGTTGTACATGATTTCCTGGAATGCGCGGGAACGCGCGGTAAACTATATATAGAGCGTGTGAATCGGACATCATAGTATTTTACAAACGCAATATTAAAGGGACTTAGTAACATTGTCCAAATCTTCAAAATAAAATTGTAATTCTAGCGGTTCCCTCATACCTTGTTGTATTCGTATGAACAATTAAATCATGGACCGGTTTTGGTTTTTAGAATTTCCCTTTCGTTACAACGATATGTACGATCGAAGTATTCAGATAAGAACAACTCCGGGGGAGTTTTTCTTCTGTGTACAAAGTGAGTGCAGTGAGTTAGTGAATATCACTTTGTATTCTCACTCATTACTTGGCCAGGCAATGTCTCACACAATACCCTGTGGACATATGAGATAACAACACTATTCATTCCATCAATCCTTCATCACTTTTTGCACATGTCAACAAAGTTACTAGATCCCTTTAAATAATATCGACTACAGTACATCCGAAGCACGCACGCCTTACGCATCGGTTCAATCAATCAACCATGCGCTATAAAATCCCATCTTCTGGAAAAGTCGGTCTCTCATATGATAACACGTGTTTCGTCGCGGTGGCGAAACAAAAACTAAGAGATTGAAATGGCGCAATTTACGGACGCGTCTTTGATGTACACATCATTGTATGTATAAACGCGTACATTCGGAATAAGCCCCCCCCCCCCCCCCCCCCCCGTATGTGCAATTCGGTAGCGTTATCTGAGCTGACGCGCCTTAACGCTCCCAACCCACCCTTTCGGCAAAACCGGGGGGGGGGGGGGGGGCGGGGGGGCTTTGGACGAATGGTCGGAATTCAACGAGACGCGACGCGACGCTACCCACCATTTCGGAATAAGCCGGTTTTGCCTTTCTTCCAACGACGGAAGAGTAAGAGTTCAGGCGTAACCCCGACATCGCATACGACCCAAGGAACCGGATCTACACTCAAATGAATGCAGTTTCAGTCATTGTTTGGGGTGTGTCGGCATCTATGGAGTCTGCGATCTTGTTGTCGTGTACAGGAACATGGATAACCCAAAAATATCGGGAGATTCTGGACTCTCACGTGTTTCCATCCATTGGTAACATCTTTGGCGACGCGCAACACCCGTTCATTTTCCAGGATGACAACGCACCGGCGCACGTAAGGGCTGCCCAGGTGGACCAATGGTATGACGAAAATGGCGTCAACAGGGTGCAGTGGCCAGAACAAATACCATATGCTAACCCGAAAGAGAATCTATGAGATGCCATCAAGAGAGCCCTCACCAAGGACCGAGCAACCACAAACAGAGGGTTTGATCGGCTCTATCTTCAGGGTCTGGGGCAGCATCACCCAAGAAAGACTGCATGGTCTATATATACGGGACTCTACCAAGGACGATGCGCGCCATTATCAGAATGAGCGGGTACCCAACAAAATACTAGAACTTCATGAACTTTACATGATAAATGACTCTTGACATGTTACTGAAATGTGCCTGATAATAAGAACTTAAATCATTTACTACACATTATTTAAAACAGCACTTATTATCATGTCATACATTGCCTCCTGTGTAATGCATGTGTCTATGTTGCAATACTTTTGGCACGGGAGGGTATATATACTGCGTAATGCTGCATCTTCTGGAGCCAGTGTGTGAGGGTTCACATGCCCTAGGGCAACAGTAATGTACTTTACTTTTGTGAACCTGACCCACACACTGCTCCTCACTATTTTCTTCTGTCTTGTAACTTGTATTGTTGTAATTTGTGCATATATATTTGTGTTGTATTTTACATTGTATTATGCTTTTTGGTCGAATAAATAATAATAATAAATAATAATAATAATAATACATTATAGTTCAAAAAGATGTTTTCTTACGGTGTTTTCTTTTTACATTTTTTCTGACTTTAAATTTGTATAATTATATATATGTATATAAGAAAAGTGAATTAATACATACAGCTTTGGTTTCTTCCTATATTTGAATAATTGCAAAGAATAATCATAAATGATTGAAAGGAAGAATCGTAGGCGTACATAATATTTAATAAACTAATGAAAATGAAATTAATTTATTTCTACATTACCTTGCTCAACAGGGGCTTTTTAAAGGGACAGGTCCATCTTTACAAAACGTCTGAACAGCTTTCAGTTGACGGATGGGGATCAATGTAACACGCAAACAAAAAATCAGAGCGAACAGCCCTCTAATTTGGATTCTACGAATGAAAAACGAATGCGTCCCTCCATTTAAACTATATATCGGTCAATAAAGGAGTTCAACTGATTTAGCATAATATTACAACAATATAGTACTAATTCTCGTAAAGCTATTGTGAAGCCGACATTTTTTAACGTATGTCACGGAAAAAGATCTCAAAAAGAAAGAATATATAATTACATGTAGTCAGTTTAAGCGATGTTTGTGTATTTTGCTTGGTAAACGCTCACACATTAGTACTTATGCGCGAGTCACGTAGCTAGCGCGGGTCACGTAGGGGTCATGCATACCGATCTGGCACTCCGTGAAATCTATGTACAAACTTACTCACCGGCCGAAAACACGTATGTACCTAATTAACCGACGTCCCTCAGTTTATTCAGTTTTAGGTCCCTAACTCCACGAAAAAGAGATTTCAAGCCCTAATTTTTTCAGGCATGCTATTAAATGACATTTCCTTTCATATAAGACAATAACCTCGCAACTTTTGAATTTTGGCTTGCAAAAGTGGATCTCTCCCTTTAATGGATGCCCTCGAACGAAACCCTTCATAGAGGTAAATTCAAATGTAATTTAACTGGCAAAATGATTTCATTACAATAATGTATTACATAATTAATTGATTACACATTACAAATCAATTCATGTATCAGTGAATGTTGAGTTAGTCTTTGGTGAATTACTTTTGACTTAATATTTTACTAAATGTTTACACTGTTTTGTAATTTTTTTGTTATAAAACTAATTGTTTTTGTTTTTGTTTATATATAAATTGCGCCATGTTAAATTCATTACTGCTTAGACTACATAACTATTCATAACTATTCAATTACGCTGTGTAGTGTACTTTTGTACTTTGATTATCACTATACTGAGTGAAAGGATGAACTACAGGATTCAGGCATTTCATTTTACCGCAACCATTAAGTAATTCATCCTTACAGATTGTATAAATAAAGAGTAAATATCATTAGCGTAGCCAAAAGGGGGGAGGGGGGCAGGCAGGGGGCAGCTGCCCCCCACCCCCCCCCCCCAAAAAAAATGCTTTTTCGAAATTGTTGTCGGTACATTTAGAACTTCGTCGGTATAATAAATAAAGACCGACAAAAAAGTCAATTATACATATAAACAACCCAAAATCGGGCTTATATTGCTTATTAAGCACGATGAATCACATGTAAGGTTTATTTAGCCGAAATGTAATACACAAAACTTATTTATCGCTATAATTGGGAATTAAACCAAATTAATTGCGATATTTGCATTCTGTTGTAACGTCCAGTTATTTCGAACATGATCAATGGGACGATATTGAGCATATTTTTTTAATGCACTGAATGAAAATTTTTATAAAAATATGATGTCAGATACGCAAAAGTACGGAATTATTACATTGATTTATAAAAAAGGAAAATTAGAACATTTGAATAATTGGAGACCGTTAACGTTGTTGAATTATGATTATAAGATAATGGCTGCTGTTATGGCGAGCAGACTCCAAAAAGTTATACCAAGTATTATACATGAGAATCAGGTTGGTTATATACAAAATAGATTAAGTGGTTTTAATGTAAGATTAACACAAGATATTTTTGAATTTGTGCATGAAAATGGATCTGAAGGTGCTTTTATGATCGTCAGGAGTGGATACGGATAGTCAACCTATTCGAAACGTCGAGTCCCTCCTACCATCCACCCTCTCCTCGCAATACCAACAGTCCTTTCTAGGACTATCAACAGTCCTTTCTAGGACTACCAACTGTCCTTTTTAGGACTCTCCTAGAAAGAATACCAACAGTCCTTTTCATGACTATCCCAACAGTTCTTTCTAGGACTAACAACAGTCCTTTCTAGGACTACCAATTGTCCTTTTTAGGACCCTCCTAGAAAGAATACCAACAGTCTTTTTCAGGACTATCCCAACAGTCCTTTATAGGACTACCAACAGTCCTTTCTAGGACTATCAACAGTCCTCTCTAGGACTACCAACAGTTCTTTTTAGAACTCTCCTAGAAAGAATACCAACAGTTCTTTTCAGAAATACACCAACAGTCCTTTCTAGGACTACCATAGTCCTTTTTCAGGACTTACCAATCCACCCATCTCACATGGTGTACCCGTAAACCACACGTATTAAAATGATAGTTATCAGAAATCAATCAGGAAAAGATGAAAGAAGCACAAAACTATGGTTTACATTCTTAAATGAAGTTCACGCTCGCATACAAATTAATGATTACTTGCATAAAGAAAACAAAAAATATTGTATTATTTACTATTTATGATAAAAATCATATTTGTAATGTCTAAATTGATGTAAAAGAGAAAATTATTGAAACATGATATGTTAAACTGTATGGAACTTGAAGTGAAATCAATAAATGCCTGGAAAGGTGAAAGAAAAAAAAATCAATGAATTCATGCCCGAACACTTTTATGATGTTAGAATTTCATTTCCTCTTTTCAAAAAAATTCTACGAGGCTTTGACATTTTCGCGACGGGACGGAAATTGCGCGACGGAACAGAATTTTATCCAGATTAAATCCCATTTTCAATGCAATTTCATCACAAATTTTCTTTCTTTTGTATAGTTGAAAGAGAATAAAATACAGTTTCATGTATTTTTGCTTTAAAATGAACTAATTTGCTAATTAACTAAAATTTATTTTGAGAGGAAAATATTCACATTATTTGGGTGGGAACCCTCCTCAATATGCTATGTACAGCAGTGTTTTCACACTAAGTATACACAAATTTTTCAGATTTGTCCTGAATTAAGTTTATTTTAAAATCCAAGCAGCAAATGATAAAGAATGCTATTTTGGCTAGTAATATGTCATTTTTATCTTAAAACATTAATAAATCTGAAACACAACGTAAAACAAAAGAAAAACAATTTTGATTAATAAAAATCCCAATTGTTTTGTACATGGTCCAATGGGGAAATTTTTTTTTTTTTTTTTTACTGTGATATCAATACTAAATATGCTTAAAACTATTTTTTATGGGCCATTAGGTGAAATATATGTTTAAAATGGCAAAACAATTCATGAGGGATTGAAAATTATTGCAATTGAAAAATTTGCCATTTGTTTTGTACATGACCAAATTTCCGTCCCGTCGCGTTGCCATCCCCTCGCGCCGACACCACATTACAAAAATTAAATTAAAAAAAATAAAAAATGATGTGGAAGCTTAGCTTTTTCTTGTGTTCAGACTGAACATTCATACCTTTCTTATGATACATGGCAGGATTTAACTAGGATTTTACTTTTGATAGAAAACAACATTGTTTGCAAAACAAAAAATTGTGTCATTCTATCGTTCCGTCCCGTCGCCCTTCAAAAACATCTAGTTACCACGGCAACAGACTCATACATTTTTCAATTTTTCTGTTTGATAATATTCATCATTTTACCCTGTCCATGTAACAACAAAATTTTATCCAGTCACATCTTTATTTTTGTTTGTATGATCAAAAGAGCTATCAAATTCCGTCCCGTCGCATTTGCCCATACTTTTGGCTTTAACCCTTATAGTAATATTGATAATTATAACATCAATATTTGTTAGTAATAATTAATAATGATAGTAGTTCGTATTTATATAGCGCATAATAGCCTCCAAAAGTCAGACCCACATTGTACACATCCTCTACTCATTATGCTGTAACGTCTAGTTATTTCGAACATGATCGGCCCTTCATAAGTTATATTGTCTTGTTGCAGGCTGTTGCAGGTCGTCGCAAGTGTCGGTAATTTATATTTAACCCATTTAGGGTCTTTGTATGAGATAAAAGCCAAAAGCTTGCACCCCGTCCGATATGTTGCAACATTTAATCTTTGATATATACTCGGGTTCATTATATGGTCGATTCCAACGAAAAGTGTACACGGCATGTTCAGACTTATTTGATTTTTTTGAAAGGTCCTACAATCTCTATTTTTATTTGAGCAGATGCATCTCGGCAAGACCTTTCGCGCCATACAAAATTTGTGACCATTGCATTTATATTTCTTTATAGAGCAACACAAAACATGCCATTTTTTTACCACATTTGAAAAAAATCTCTTAACGTTTTTTTGAGCGGTTAAAATCTTAGAATGAAAACTTTATACGAATTGGTTTATTTTTACATGGGAACTTGTTGCATATGTCAGGACTCATTATATGAGTTTTTTGAAGTAACTGGCAATCATGTGATTTGTGGTGATTTTTTACCCAGTGGTAAATTTTAAGCGTTGCCTACGAATAGATTTGTTAGCACTCATAGCCTTACTGAACAATTCGTCACACGATCGAAAATGTGTGCTCAGCAAAAACCCTCATGTGTCTACTATTGAAATGCATCATCAAAAATCCTAGTGTTTTTATCGTATAGCCGTCAGAAACGTCAAAATCTGAAAGGGCCCGTTTGGTAAAAAAAATGGCATTACCTACGTATACACTTCAGCATGTCGTAGCTTCAATATGACAGTATGTAGGTTAGTGAGAGATAACTTACTAATAAATGGAATATAGCATAATGCTAATATGTGCAAGGATTTGTCATTTTCAAATAATGATTTTAGGAGATATTCAACAAAATGTGTTGCATTCGTAAGTAATTATTAACAAATTAAACGTAACTTACGAATACAAAAACGACATAGGGAGTTTGATTCCTGCGCTGACATTATTTCAAACGGCAATATCACGTAGATATTTTGGCTATTTGAAGAAAATTAGCGTGTTATGGTATGAAACTTATTTCCTTTTCATGCGTTATAACGTTCATATTTTTGGGGCATTTAGATTACGAGCACACTAGGTTAAAAAAGTTACCTTTTTTGCCTCATTTAACATTAAACCATTTTCTCCTCCTTGTTTAACAAGCTTGATCATCATATTAATAAATAAATGTATGTGTATGATTCGAAGGCATCCTTTGGCAATATATTGAAATAAAAATAACGATAGTCAATGCTTTAATAAGAACATTAATGTGGCATTTCGTCATGGGGACACTCTGTATTCGTAAGTAAAATGTACTCGTAGGTAACAAGATAAAAGCGAACTTTCGGATATTAAAGCCCATTTGGATGTCACAATCAACCTGATAAGTGTGCACTTTCTAGATCCGACCAGATGTTTTCATAATCTTGAATTTC
Source organism: Echinarachnius parma (assembly GCA_037951105.1). Lineage (NCBI taxonomy): Eukaryota > Metazoa > Echinodermata > Echinoidea > Clypeasteroida > Echinarachniidae > Echinarachnius > Echinarachnius parma. The sequence continues at coordinate 67,999 of JBAMJV010007415.1, forward strand.
GACTGAAAATATGATTTTTTTTTACAAAGTTCCGAATACACAAAAAAACGATGTCATCATTGATTTTTTAAATCGGTTAATACAACAAAAAATGTTTACAAACACATGCATCTGATGACCCACTATCTGCAATATCCAAAAGCAATTGCAGTTGTTCGAATTCCATTTTGTTTATTTTTGTCTATGAAATTTCCTTGTAAAAGCATATATCATGGAGTCTGTGCACTATATACGTTGACGTATGCACTCTGATTTTTGGCGAACAGTTGTATATACAACACATAAGTCGACGTAATCGATTACTTTCATTTGTATTCCTATCACACGATAGATTTAATTATTGAATCAGATATGGCTCTTTATAAAGTAGGTAAAATACCGAAGAACACACATTTTGACATCTTAATAAACTATATAAAGATGATTTGAATTATATGTATAAAATTGCACTTCATGTAATATATTGGCTCAATTTTATTAAATTATTTATCTCACAATACACCCTTACCCCCTCCGAAAATTGAATTGAAAAAGTATGTTTCGCCTTACTTTCAGCTATACCGTATCCCAACCGTACTCCTATTACCTCAGATATACTTTTTGTATCTTGGGTAGATAGAAAATTTGATTATTTTTTGTAATTTCGCAATTGTGTTTTAGTCAGTATATATCTATAAGATGATACAACTTATTAGCATTTTTTTATCTAATATTTATATCACATATAACAAGAGCATGTACACTGAAATATTGATACTGTTAAGCAGGTTATATGATGGTTATAAAGTTTGATTTAACGGCCATTTCTGTTGTTAAAAGTAAAATAACGGAATTGAAAACAATGACGCTGCCGTGTTGTCTTGTTTTCATATGATGCCCTTTTTATTTGTATTTATATTATTGTAGCCTTACATAATGTACACAGACATTTACATGAATAACTTCGGTCATAATATTCTTGATACATGTAGCGCATAATAACACTAACATTATATTTTAGCACTTTACAATAGTATACTGTAACACACAAAACTGGAAACAATACGAGTTAATCTTAGAAACATTCCCATTAAATTCGAGGGTCCGAATCAAACTAAGTAAGCTATTGGGATATGTAGGATTGGCCAACGTGTTTCATTGATATTTAATCCCTTAAGAACATGACAAGACCACTGTATGAATTGTTTTTAGGAATCTCAAATGATCCTATATTGCATTTATCAAACAGATAATATATTACCACTCATCGTTTGCATGCTTGCGCAATCGTTTCAAATGTCTGTTTGCCATCCATACAGTTTATCGTAACTTCTATTTTATGTGCACGCTGATGTACACCTTATACAATGATTCGCCCAAATATAAAAAACAAATATATGCCCTATCTTTCTCAAATTCGTGTTTTATAGCTATTTCAGGAACAGTATATATTTACCGATCATAGGTATACAAGTTGTTTTTTGTATAGTCCAAATACAGTAATTAACTTTGCCTGCTACAGGTATCTTGAAATATGTGAACAAAATGATGTTACTTACGAATACACTCGAATATTCGTTTCTGTATTACCTAAATGTATCGTTTCCCTAGAAATTCCAGATTAAATATTTTCTTACAAAATGTTTGCAATATCTTCTGACGACGGATAGTCAACCTATTCGAAACGTCGAGTCCCTCCTACCATCCACCCTCTCCTCGCAATAACAAAAGTCCTTTCTAGGACTATCAACAGTCCTTTCTAGGACTACCAACTGTCCTTTTTAGGACTCTCCTGGAAAGAATACCAACAGTCCTTTTCAGGACTATCCCAACAGTCCTCTCTAGGACTAACAACAGTCCTTTCTAGGACTACCAATTGTCCTTTTTAGGACTCTCCCAGAAAGAATACCAACAGTCTTTTTCAGGACTATCCCAACAGTCCTTTATAGGAATACCAACAGTCCTTTCTAGGACTATCAACAGTCCTTTCTAGGACTACCAACAGTTCTTTTTAGAACTCTCCTAGAAAGAACACCAACAGTTTTGTTCAGAACTACACCAACAGTCCTTTCTAGGACTACCATAGTCCTTTTTCAGGACTTACCAATCCACCCATCTCACATGGTGTACCCGTAAACCACACGTATTATATACACCACCATGGAAACCGATACTTACAAGCAACATTTAATATCAATGATGTGGATACTATAAATCAACATTACGAATCCAAATAAAGGTAGTCAGGTTTAAGATGGCCAAATGTTCACATTGAATATATACTTTGTTTTGAGGACACCACTTATAGTGCCAATATAAATGTTCAAGTCTTTTTTCACCCAATTGATTGTAAGCACATCTGTATGATCGTATCTCACTTCCAAGTACTATAACTTTTTGTTCAGATACGGTACACACTTAAAATTTTCACAGAATATTCTTGATATAATTGTACAGTTTTTTGAAAAGTATTAATTCAACTTCTAATACAAGTATTGATTTATGCGTAATTATGTAAATCAATAATTTCATATTGTTGGGGAAAAATGCCTAAAATTTGAGTTTGGAGCTAAAAATGACCGTGTTAAATATCCTGAACCCCATGTTGTTTGGTATCAGATTATAGGGAATTATATTGTCTTTTAATATGGTTGTAAAATAATGCTGATTTGAGGTGTCGTTTGGGAAATCTCGCCAATTAAATATAGCAAGCCAAAACGACTGCTTTTTTGGACGCCATATTGGATTTTGAGGTATTCGCAATAAATTGTTGAGGTAGACCTCTGAATTAATTTGTCTTATTAAAAATACTTGCCAATAAAATCGGTCTAAACTTGTTGTGGAGATCTGGGAACCTAAAGTCACGTTTTTCGACTTTGGCCCTCCGCCTAATATGTTGTGCATCAAGACCATATCAATATAAGAGCAGAGAGATATAAACGCTCATCCTTGAATTGCGGAACATTCTGTTAGTGTTTATATTGCATGGCTGCAGTGAGTTTGTACAACGCGGTGATGTATTACAGACGTTGACAAGCTGTTGCAGGTCGTCGCAAGGCCGTGTGACTGCTCCATAAGATATTGAAACACACACACAAACACACACACACACACACACACACACACACACACACACGCACAAACGGACCCTTTTTTCGTCAATGATCTTCTATTTTATTTCACTCAATAATTAATACATGAATCAATAATGATACATTTTAATAAATCAACATGAATCATAAATAAAAATATCAATGAATTTGTTTAACAAATAAAGCACATTATCATGCAAATTCTTCTATAATGAATAAATGAAACTCAAAACTATAACAGAAAGCATTGAATGAACTCTTGTAATAAAATAGCCCCCTCCCCCCATTACCAATGGAGAAAATATATCAAATAATTAAATATATTGTATTGGCATCCCTGCACCAATTCCCCTTCTCCCCACTCCTTAACATTAATTACATGCATTCAGAAAACAAAATGAAATCAACGTAAAACAAATTATACCCTCTCACAGTTATTTGCGGTTACGTAAAGATTAGTCGGATTTTTTTCTTCATTTTTATCTTATATTATAATACTTTGTTTTATCTATTTTGTTTAAATCTCATTATATTTTAGTATATTTCTTTTCACTAAATTTCATTAGATTTCATTATATTTCATTCTATTTTATTTCAGCTTTTTTTTATATCACTTTTTTCATTATTATAATGCAAGCAATGAGTTTTGACATTTGCGGTTGACGCGTTTTGACATTTGCAGTAAAAATGGAAATGTTGACATTTGCAGGCGACGTGTTATGACATTTGCAGTTAATCAGATTTTGACATTTGCCGTTGACGTGTTATGACATTTGCGGGAATTATGACATTTGCGGTTGACGTGTTATGACATTTGCGGGAATTATGACATTTGCGGTTGACGTGTTATGACATTTGCAGTTGACGCGTTATGACATTTGCGGGAATTTTGACATTATTGGGAGATTTTGACATTTGCGGGCTCTACAGGGTCCCTCACGTTAATCACGATCTAATCAAGGTCTGACACGTGTTTCGCGTTCTGTCAGGGCTCTCTACTGATGTAAAGTAGACGCCGGGTAGCTTTAGAACACGTTTGAGGCCATGGTATGAAGAATAAGGCGTCCCAAGCAACAACAATCATTCTATCATGAAATTTGTATGAGACAACGATACAGTACCCCTTCCAGGCCCGGCTATATATTCCAGACCGCGAGCGCCGTGTCAGGCGGACTCAGACCGTATTAAAACGTAACGCGCCATAGTACGTCGGGGCGGTAAACCGTCACAGGCCGGGACAGGCCGTGATTGTAAATGCATCGCACGCGAGGGCTATGTATTTACATGAAGCACGATAATAAGTCGTATTATTTGTTTTATAAAACGACCTCAACCACCAATTTTATTATTTTGCTGGATTATTGAAAACAGACAATTGGTAACCCAGAGTTAACAAAATTCATCAACATTTATACTAATACTGGCTTCACTGAATTTGACTCTGCATAAGCGCAGCTCAGTAGATTAACTGCAGTCAATATGGAATTGCCGATAATTTCCCGTAAAACTAAGAATTATCAAAGAATTGTATGCATTTCCATTACATAACTTGCCAACATCAAAACACATATCCATATAATTTACGAAACTGCTAAGATTTATTTTCTTCAGAACAGAGAATTTACAAAACGAAGCATTTCCATCGTTTTTGGTTCACTTTCGCAAGTTTGTCTTGGAGGGGTTTGTCTGTAATCGTTTGTGATCGTTCATGATCGTTTAGAATATGACTTGTGATCGTATCGAAGAATGATCGGGACTTCGATGTTTGTGCTAGTGATTTTTGCAGGATCGACACCCCTGTTTTCAAGCAAAATTCAGAAAGTGTATCAGTCCAAATTGAACCCCCATAGAGTTTCTTACAGGCCCCAATTATTTGTATTATGTTAGTATAAATTTAAACTGTCAGATAAAATTTGTAATCACAAGGAAATTAAATGTTCAATGTTTTAGTTGTTAGCTTTTGTTTGATATGAACATTGTAACTATTAAAAGAACAGCTTCACAAAGAAATTGACATTTTAGGAAAAATTGCACTTTGAGTCGCAATTTCCTAAAGCCTTTGTACACGTTCGCCGCTTTCTGCACCACCTTCTGGGTCTACCCTTCAAATGGATGTAAGCAATTTAAAGTAATAGCCCTTTAAGGGGACTTAGTAACATTGTCCAAATCCTCAAAATACAATTTTAATTCTAGCGGTTCCCTCATACCTTGTTGTATTCGTATTACCAATAAAATCATGGGACAGGTTTCGTTTTTTCAAATTTCCCTTTCGTTACAAAGATATGTACGATCGAAGTATTCAGATAAGAAAAACTCCCCCAGAGTTTTTCTTACCGTGTACAAAGTGAGTGCAGTGAGTTAGTGACTATCACTTTGCCTTTTCGCTCATTTCTTGGCCATGCAATGTCCATTTGACTTGAAATGTTCACACAATACCCTGTGGACATATGAGATAACAACAATATACACTGCATCAACCATTCATCACTTTTTGCACATGTCAACAAAGTTACTAGATCCCTTTAATGGTCTTCTCCATGCAATAACACTTACTCGGCTTTCCAACAAATATTAGAGCCTCACTGCGCATACCCCACTAGTATCGTTCTATAATATCACAAGGACCCCGTTGCTGAAATTGTGAGGTACAGTTAATTGTAAGTCAGGTCGTGTGTTCTTGGATTTACCACATTTTGGAATTAAAGGGGTAGTTCAGTTTTGGTATAAGGGGCGCTGCACAAAATAATTTTGTTGTGAGGTACTGAAAAACTGAGTGTAAAATTCTAAAGAGCATACAATTTTATTGGCAGAATAAACTTGATTTGATCAAAATCGGTTGAGAAACGGCTGAAATATTAATAAATATATCCGGTTGGAATAAATCTGGGGCTCATATTTATTCGATGAGTTTTGTAAAAGATTTAAAAATGCATACACTTTTTCCAATATTTTCAAAAGATTTTTTTTTATAATAGTTGTTGATGATCTCTCTACCTAATCATTATTTCAACAAAACATTACATGCATAATTTTGAATGAAAAATGGTTGAAACAAATGCTTTTTTGGAGAACGCCCTCTTGTGTTTTAGTGGGGTCTTTCAGTCGTTTGTAATTTTCGAGCATGGTGGAGTTATAACTATTAGTTTGTAATGTTATTGTGCAGGTTTTGGTTACTAAAGCTGCTCCGCCTTACCATACTGTACTATCCCTTTAAGCTCCTCATATCACACCAGACTGTTGTAACGATAGCATTTCTATCCATGTTTGTATTAATTGTTTGTCATGGATGATTTATCAACGTATACCTCTGCAGTGGTGTTTTACACTGTTATCCAAAAGATGTGTTAAATATTACTTAATCAATCATTGGATGCACATCTACAATCAAGCCAACACTTTCTTTGCACACGCTCCACTCCCTGGGAAGCATTCCAATATGTTTTACTTAACACTGCACTCATGCTTTACAAACACTCCATATCACCGAAAAATCACATTACAGAAAATGTACATATCACCTCATCATACTGTTTTTTCACGTCTTAACTAATTTACTAAGACCCTTTAAAATGTGAATTGATAGTTAGCTTTCCAGCTAATTGTTGCATGTCACTGGTCAATTTCAATACAAGGTGGATTTAGCGTCGTTTTGGAACGAAGCTCTTCAAATGATGTTGCATGCACATCGTGATTGTTAAGAAATGTCTATACTTATGGATGTAATTATACAAAAGCTAAATTTTGATAATAATATTATTATGTGGTAGAGAAATGTATATATCGACAATACCCTAATACATGACAAACCGAAAGCTGCCAACCTGGCAGACGGACACGAACAAAAGGTACACAGATGGTTAACAAAGGTTTGACACTCAATAATATTTTTAATTTCACCTGTTAAAACCCATAAAATGGAAAATTGGCAATATGAAATTAGTGCAAAAGCCAAGAACAGCCAACTTAGCAGAATAAAAGAAAAAAGGATTATCACAAATGTGAAATTTCTAAAAATAAAGTTATTCGTAATACTGTTACAGAAAAACCGTGAAGCAAAGGAAATGTGTTTAATAAGATAGTTGGTCAAGAGTTTTCTGCTCTGATACCAAATTGTATAGTATTTGTGTGAAAATAACTACATGTATATAAATTGAATCTTCCTCAATATATAGTGCAGTTTTTGTGTAGAGGAGGTAATCTAAAACAAATTGTACAATTTGTTAAAGTACACCATTTCTAACACAGAATAAACTTAAATTAAAGGGACTTAGTAGCATTGTCCAAATCCTCAAAATAAAATTTTAATTCTAGCGGTTCCCTCATACTGCCGTCCCAAGGAAAAAGGCAGTATCTACACGATTCAGCGTTTTCTAGAAACTGAGATATTGACCCTTTTGTGTTTTTGCCACAGCCGCTCGGAAATAATAAACTTGTGAAGATATCTTAAGTGTGTGATTAAAGGCTATATAGGTGTCTATTTTTCTTCATACATGAACAATTGAATGTTCCGTTTAATTTTGAGATTTTCATGAAAATGTAGATACTTTGGGAAAATCCATGGTTCGTGACCGATTTCCCCAAGGAAAAAAGCAGTATCTACATAGAAATTCGGAGGGTGTTAAATAATGCCTTACGTTATGGATAAAACAATCGAAAATGTTTCGGATATATTCTGTATGTACTATTAACATACTTTAAAGGGAAAAAAGTTTGATTAATTAAAAAGCGCCCTCTCTAGGCGAGTCACACTTTTCTATAAAAAGGGACTTATTGGCCCATATTTCCGCAATGAAAGAAAATACGAAGCATGAATTGTATTCATTAACCACGCAAAAATGATTGTTTATACATTTGTTATAAAAGTGTAAAAGTTAGAGTTAAAACAAAACTTTGAAATGATAAAGAGCGCCCTCTCTTATCAAGTCTTAAGTTACTTTAAATATGGAATAATGCATGTTACATGCTCCCAACACGGTGCGTGATCGATTTCCCCAAGGAAAAACGCAGTATCTACATAGAAATTTGGAGGGTGATGAATTATGCCTTATGTTATGGATAAAACAATTCTTACTAATCCATGCTGGCACTGAAGAGCTTAATTTAGTAGAAGATTAGGACTGCATTACTGTACATACATGACTCAATTGCATGTATGTATGCGTTAAAATCACATGCCATTAACACACTGCACAGCATCATATGCCGTGCGCAGTCAGTGTGTGCATTGTGTGAATGTGGCAGAGGTACACGCACTTTCATGCATACTTGAATAGCCTTTGTCACAAACTCTGCGCTTTATAGAAGAATGTTGGTCGTATTGCAAAATGCACTTATATGTTAAATTTGATTCAATATTTTGTGCTTCGCAATTCATATAAGTAGTGAAATTTGTTCATACAAGATATAATTATTATAAATGCGCATTATTCATATTGTCTGCTTATAAATAATTGGTTTGTCTTGTGGCGAGACTAGCTGTGTAGATACTGCTTTTTTCCTTGGGGAAAGTGGAGGTTGACTGTAGATACTGCGTTTGAGGGTTGGGAAAAAATGGTGTTCCCAAATTTTTTTCAGAAAACTGAATGTATCACATGAAAGAGCATTGTTTATTGAGTATTTTTCTGCAAAAAAGTGAAAATCAACAAAAATGTCAGATACTGCTTTTTTCCTTGGGAGGGCAGCATAGCTTGTTGTATTCGTATTAACAATACAATCATTGGACCGGTTTCTGTTTTTTCAAATATCCCTTTCGTTACAAAGATATGTACGATTGAAGTATTCAGATAAGAAAAACTCAGGTGGAGTTTTGAAATCGTGTACAAAGTGAGTGCAGTGGGTTAGTGAATATCACTTTGCATTTTCGCTCATTTCTTAGCCATGCAATGTCCATTTGACTTGAAATTTTCACACAATACCCTGTGGACATATGAGATAACAACAATATACATTGCATCAACCCTTCATCACTTTTTGCACATATCAACAAAGTTACTAGATCCCTCCGGTTCAGGCACCACTGAAATATCCATTCATATATCCGTTGACAATAAATCCAGACCCCATATTTATTCAATAATTTAAAGTAAAACTGTATAAAGCGTACACATTTTTCTAAATGTACTGAAGTGTCTTTAAAATGTTTTTGATGATTTCTCTATTTGTAACCAATTTTTTTGATACAACAAGTGTTGCAAGTGTCATGTGCCTGGAGGGCGCCCTCTCGTCTGCATGGGCACTATTTAAATGTCAACACCCCTGTAATTAAGCCGTTGATATGTTGTCTATAATTTAAGTATCAGTGAATTATAACTATTTAATATTGTAGGAGATTTTACTCTTTTTTGGGTGACAAGTTTTAGTTACTAAAATTAAGTTTGACCAGAACTGTACTATTCATTTACATATGCTTTGCACACTAGTCATTAAAGGGGTAGTACAGTTTTGGTAAGGCTGAGCTTTAGTAACCAAAACCTGCACAATGACATTACGAACTAATAGTATAACTCGACCATGCTCGAAAGGTATATACAATTACAAACGACTAAGTAAAAAACCTGTTATCATTCAAAAAGAGCCATTACAACACAAGAGGGAGCTCAATTGAAAAGCATTGGTTTAAACCATTTTTCATACAAAATCATGCATGTGATGTTTTGTTAGAAAAATGTATAATAGAGAGATCATTAACAACTATTTGAAAAAAAAACTCTTTTGAAAATTGTTGAAAAAGTGAAAGCATTTAAAAAAAATAATAAAAAAATCATCGAATAAATCCGGGGCCTAGATTTAAAGGGGTAGTTTAGTTTTGGTAAGGCTGAACTTTAGTAGCCAAAACCTGCACAGTAACATTATAAACTAATAGTTATAACTCCACCATGCTCGAAAGGCATACAAAATTATAAACGACCAAGTAAAACGCCTGTTATCATTCAAAAAGAGCCATTAAAACACAAGAGGGCGCTTTTTTAAAAGGCATTGGTTTCAACCATTTTCAACCAAAATTATGCATGTGATGTTTTGTTGATATAATGATTAAATAGCGAGATCATCAACAACCATTTAAAAAACGCTTTTGAAAATTTTTGAAAAAGTGCAAGCATTTGTTTATTTTTTTCAAAAAATCATCTAATTATTTGGGCCCCAAATAATTATAAGATCAGATATATTTAGTGATATTTCAGCCGTTTCTGGGTCGATTTTGACCAAATAAAGTTTATTCTGCCATTAAAACTGCATGTTCTCTCAAAGTCGACACTCAGTTTTTCATTACCTCACCAAAAAATTGCGATGTGCAGCGCCCTCTCTACCAAAACTAAACTACCCCTTTAATGCCTTTTATTAATTTTTAAATTTGTTTAAATTAATGTTTAAAAACAACCTGAAAACATAATTATAATATTGATGTAAAGTACACACACAATACATTCACGTAATAGCTTGTAAACTCGTTGAAACATGTTAATATTCCGTCAGCGGGATCTTCTCAATGCCCATGAGCCGCTTGGAAGGAATGCCCCCCAGGGAGTGGAGATGGTGCACACAATGTGTGCAGGTTTGCATTGTATCCTATGACCGGGGGTAATATTATCATTGTAAAGCGCTTAAAGATGATTATCAATCATATTAGGCGCTATATAAATCGAGTATATTATTATTATTATTAGTTTCAATAAAAAAATAAATAAAAAAAAACCCTCTCAGCTGGTTGGAATGCGCCTTCTCAAACAACGACAAGTTCCCTTTAATAATGGTGAACATTTGTGACCTTTCACCACAAAACGACCAATAAGTCGGGAAATTTAATTGTGCTGATTTTCACATAAGATTAAAATATTATGCATTAGCTTTAAAATGGTATTACATTTGTCAGATTCGGACTACGCAATACCTCCCAAAACAAGGGAGAAACGGGCCGATTCATAGATGGGCATTCATGCAAGGGCTGTAATCCGATCATTGTTATTTGATGAACACACATATTTAAAAGTGATTTTTTATGCTCAAAATTTGACTATTTCAGCTTAAAACAGAGAAAGAAAAAGAGCAAAGAAAGTGGGATTCCTCCGGGATTCGAACCCGAGACCTCCGGATTGCTAGACACGTCTGAAACACGTATAAACGAAAACTACCATATCGACTTCATAACGGTCGTTTTGTGGTGTAAGGTTTCATGTTGGTCCCCTGTCACTAGATAGGTTGATAGGCAAGGTTGATGCAATCCCAGATATCCAAGATGACATCACCGAGGACGAATTCAGCATAGCAGCCACCACAGTAATAAGGTCTAGAAATACAATGATAAATATAAGGTTAAAGGGATCAAGTAACATTGTCCAAATCCTCAAAATCCAATTTGAATTCTAGCGGTTCCCTTATACCTTGTTGTATTCGTATTAACAACAGAAACATATGACACGTTACAGTTTTTCGAATTACTAGTCCGTTAAAAAGATAATATCATTCAAGTGCTCAGATGTTAAACTATCCACTGGATAGTTATAATGGTGTACCAAAAAAACTGCTATGAGTTTAGTGAATATCACTTTGCATTTGTGCTTATTACTCAGTCATATAATATTCATCTAACTTGACATTTTCACACAATACGAAGTGGACATTTCAGAGAACAATATTCATTGTATCAACCATTAATCACTTTTTGCGCATGTCAACAAAGTTTTTAGATCTCTTTAATATCATTCTCACCGAACTAATTTAGTTATTAGATTAATATGAGCCTTACCAATTATGTTTAAAATGTCCATGAATAATTTCGGATAAATAGGTTGCGTTCGGTGAGGCATAAAGCAATCACAATGTACCGTTTACGACAATTTACGGATCGTGAATAAAATAGCAATATGAACAACAACATAACTGATTTATTAGCGATTTTAGGTCTGCGTTGTTTTTGGTACTAACACTGTATACAACTTTTGGCACAAAAATATAAATAATAATATGTTTTGTCGGATTGGGGTGGGAGAGAGAGTTGCTTCTAGGCTACTTGTTTTATTCCCATTTAATTTCCTTTTTGTTTTTCGCCTTTATCGAACTCTTCTGCATTAGTTTTCTTATAATGTACTTTTGTCTGCTGTTTTAATGTATGCCGCCATTTTTAAACCAATTTGTTTAATCCGTATACTAGTAAAGAACTCAAAGCGTGACAATTATCCCGTTCAGGACTAGTCCGGAATATATTCGGGCCTGTGCCTATGGAGAATACAATCATGTTGCAGCAAAATCAATCCGTCCTGAACGGGTTAAGTAAATAACTACAACAATAGTTAAGCGCATACATGTATGAATAAACAAATTAATGACTCAATAGCCAATTGAATAGATGAACCCAAAGTAACCAAAGAAAAGTGACATAATAATTGGCCAGTTGAGCGTGGCCACTATACGGACGAAGAAGAATGGACAAAAAAGAAGAAGAAGAAGAAGAAGAAGAAGAAGAAGAAGAAGAAGAAGAAGAAGAAGAAGAAGAAGAAGAAGAAGAAGAAGAAGAAGAAGAAGAAGAAGAAGAAGAAGAAGAAGAAGAAGAAGAAGAAGAAGAAGAAGAAGAAGAAGAAGAAGAAGAAGAAGAAGAAGAAGTAAGAATTGAAAAGAGTTGATGGCGTTCACTATAAGGAAGAGGATGAATAGTAATTATGACTACATAATACAGACCTGCAAACGGCCTCTGGAAATTCATCACAGATTTCGAAGTCACACGGGTTAAACGAACAGTTCAGTGGATCACAGGGGTCTAATAAATGATAAAAACAATAACATACAGTATTACGATGTTGATGGTGATTATATCCTCCCTATGATGATTTGCATGATAATACTATTACTTCTAATAACAGTTATACTACTAATATTAATGATGTAAATACTTTTACTAATGATAGCAACATCAGCGATAATAATATACTTAGACTAGAACTTATGTTTGTTGGGATAATAATGATAGTTATAGTCATTATGATTATTCATACCAAGAATATTTAAAAGTCTCAACGCAGCCACAAAATAAATCATTAACGACAAAATCAACCACAAATGTTTAAGGCATCCACTATAAAAAATGAAAACATTTAAGAATAACAAACAAGTTTTAAAATATGTTTATACAAAAAAATATTCAATGGTGTAATTTCGCTTAATGAATGTCATAGTCCTTGAAAACGCGGTCTTCGTCCTTTCATCGTTAGCAGAGATAAAAGCAGTGCACCGTCGTTCGCATAAGCCAGTTCACGGTTAGCGTATGGAAAACACCGAAGTATTACAGAAATAAATGTAGTTGAGTTTCGGTAAAGAGGGCGCTTCAATAAATAATTTGTGTGAGGTAATGAAAAACCGAGTGTCAAATTTAAAAGAGCACACAATTCTAACCGCAGAATAAGCTATTTTAATACAAATTGTTTCATAAACAGCTTTGATATTAATAAATATATCCGCTTGGAATAAATGTTGGATCCCACATTGTTGACGATTTAACCCTATATAGCCCAGGCTATTTTGAAACTGCATAGCCCGGGGGGGGGGGGGGCTAATTTTGCCCCCTCCCCCCCCCCCCCCCCACCCCCTCAGATCTCGGCGATTTGTCGACCGATTTTGACCAAACTTGGCAGTGGTCTGTGTCCATCATGTATTTTACAAGAATGCAAAGTCAAATTTTCATGTGTATTGTTATTCTTATTTTTGGTCTAATAAATGAAGCAATATGCAAATTTTGTCAGGAATTCTCATTTTGTCCAGTTTTCCCCCCATTTATGGAGAAAATGCAAACAAATTTGGCATGTTTGTAGCTTGTCATATAATCTAAAAGATAGCTTAGTCAAATTAATGACATGTATTGAAACTCCATTTGTTATAATTGTAATTAATTATGCAAATATGCTAATTTTTCTTGAAATTCTGATATTTTCTTATTTTGATTACCACGTCAGGCAGACATTTTTTTCTAGTTGTAAATTGAAGAAAGGTGATGGTTTAGTGTATGTTTTGACACTGGTATTTGTTTTAGATTGAAAATTTTCTATGTTTTTGTTTTGTAATCTTTTGTTTTTTCATTGTTTTGTATCTAGAACAGTTGATGATGGCCAAAAGGGATGTTATCTGAGAAAAACAGAAAAAAACATTCTTCTGACAACACTTCTTGTAAAACCCCATACATTGTACACACAAGATCATTGGAACCGCCATTTTGGTGTGACTTGGTCACGAATATGTGCTATTCTCTCTGCAACCGTATCCTCCGATTTTCGCAAAAGGGGTCTTAAAATGTGCGCGAGATGTGAAAGAAAACAGTCATGAAATTTCAGTGCAAGATTTTGTTTGGTGTTAAAAAATTATCGCAAAAAATGTCGAGGGGGGGGGGGGGGGCTAATTTAGCCCCCCCCCCCCCCCCCCCCCCCCCCACCCTCCCCCACCGGGACTATTGAGGGTTAAGGGGAAAATATAAAATAATTTCACTTTTCCAAAAATTTACAAAAGAGGTTTATAATTAGTTGTTGATGATCTCTCTATTTATTCACTATTTTAACAAAAAGTCAGATGAACAATTTGTTTTTTAGCGCCCTCTTGTGTTAAACGGCTCTGTTTTGAATGAAAACAGGGTTTTTTACTCAGTCGTGTGCAATTTTGTATACTCTTCGAGCTTGGTGGAGTTATAACTATTAGTTTGTAATGTAATTGAGCAGATTTGGGGATACTAAAATTCAGTTTGACCAAAGTTAAACTATCCTTTTAAGCTCACATGGCCAAACAGGGCTAATGCGGCGATAGGAGTTTTCGAAACTACGTGTATGTGTGCTTCGTCCATGCAGTTTTAATAAGGCAAAATATTGGCGTCACATTTTCGCACAATTTCTATTTTTGGGGTCAAATTTCAGGAAATAAAAATTAGTTGTTATATATATTGAGGAAAATAAGACAATACAGCTATACGGATCCTAAAATAGCACACCCCCCCCCCCCCCCCCAAAAAAAAAAAAAAAAAAACAACAACAACAACAACATATGTTGGTACTCGCGTGTTCAAAGCTCAGGGCAGCGGCGGTGCGCGGGGGGCAAGCATCTATCCTCTACTAACATTCCACACACCTACGACTATGTAACGGCGCGATTTATGACTAATAACTTACGAAAAATCACTTTTAATAAGTCTCATGAATAATTAATTCTTAAGTCGAAATTCCAGAGAAACCCATATAAAAACCCATAGGACAATCCTATTGGTCTCTATTGGTTTATATGGGTTTCCTATGGATTTATATGGGTTTCTATGGGACCCATAGACATTTCCCAGGACGAAATTCCCATGGAATCAAAACCCATAGGAAACCCATAGGAAACCCATAGAAACCCATGTTCAATTTTTCCCTATTGAAGCCCATAGAAACCCATAGAAAGCAAAATGGGTTTCATATGGATTTTGGTTCTATGGGAACATATTTTGTTCGTAATGCACATACTGGTGATTTAAACGATTAGACTACGAGATTTGATGCACTGAGAAGTGTTTTAATTAAAGTGATAGTTGAGTTTTAGTATATAGAGTAACAGTTTTGGTCAAACTGAAATTTAGTAACCAAAACCTGAACTATTACATAATACAATAATACATGTAGTTATATCTCCACCATGCTCAAATGGTATAAACACATTCCATCAGACTTTAAAAAGCCTCTTATCATTTACACAGAGCCGTTAAAAACTCTAGAGGGCGCTGTCTAAAAACTCATCGGTTTCAACCGTTTTTTAATAACAAAATTGTGCATGAAATGTTTTGTTAAAATAATATTTGAATACCTATTGAAAAAACCTCTTTCGTAAATTGTTGAAGCATTACATTATTTTTTCAACGGCCGGTTCAAACGTATTGAATAATCGTGGGGCACCACAATAATTACACATTGTTATATTTTACACATGTAGATAGTTTCAGCCGTCTGCGACCGAATTTTTTTTTTGTGCAGCGCCCTCTAACCAAAACTCACTATCCCTAGCCCCATCCACTGAAACATGCAATATTATTTGTTAAAGGGTACCACCGCCCAAAAATAATATTCTTTATAAATGAAAGGTAACATCTTTAGTATTCCATTCCATCAACAAGTTCACAAAAATAATTATGTTTCCAGAAAGAAAAAAAGTATAATTGGAAAAGGCATCACCATTCTAAAGAATGCGTTCATGGTTCTGCATGAACGAGACTACTTTGTCCAGAGCGAACGAATCGCCCGGGATTCTATTGTCTCCAACGTACGCGCGAATAGCATTGGCGCACTTGCAAATGTTTTGGCGCGGTACGGAACCAGGAAATAGTAGTGGTTCCGTAAGTGTGGAAATGAATTGCTTTGTTTATGAATTACACGACCCTTTGCAAAATGTTGGGTATCTATTTGATATCACAAGACGGTACCAAAACATATGATTATGTGTTGTTCTCTGCCTGGTGGGTCCCCTTGTGACATAATCTATTCCCTCTCGACCTGTATACAGTTCGATCAGTGGGTTTTCGCCATGCGTGCAACATATCAGTGAACTCGCTTATAAATACGCGCATTATGTTGTTATTATTCATCCTTTGTATGTATGGG
>JBAMJV010007416.1:0-39150 GCA_037951105.1 Echinarachnius parma
TATGTAACTTAATTCTAGACCCCATGGAAGAGATAGCATACAGATACAAATTATTACAAACACCTGAATATTGGCCATTCAGCCGTTGTTTAAAATGTGAACTTGTATTTATATTTGTTGTATTTTTTATAACGGAGAATAAAAATCAATCAATCAATCAATCATATTGATCATGTCCAGGGCCCCGTTTCATAAAACTTTTCCAATTGTTTTACATGTCCAAGTATAGTATTTAGTAATTACCATGACAACAAACAATCAGCTGTTACCATGGTATTTACAATAAGTGGACACTTACAACAATTGGAACAAGTTTATAAAACGGGGACCTGGACATTTTTGGCATCCAAATTGAGCTAGTCGAAAGCCTCATATCTGTCTATGGCGGCCCTCGTTTCTCACACGAACGTTGATGATTTTATGATTACGTTTATCCATTCATTAATTTGTATTATTAGTTATCCTCTATACATGACCCTTTTTTGGCGAGCCAACATCATGAACATGGCTCCTTGTCTGTGAAGGGCCCCATTAATCAATGTACATTATATTATACCAAACACATTCTTAACCAATACAGATGACCGAATCATTTTTGCCTCAATTTTCTCACAAACGGACGTGAATATGGTTACATTTATCCACTAATGTTTATATCAGTGATCTATTATCCACTCGTCCATGTGCATATACAGGAAACTTTAGGCCTAGCCCCCATGTTCCATCAAAGTGCCTATCACCATAGGCCTCGTGCATCGATATGCCAATCAGCTCCATGTTCTCACCCATCCTTGGGTATAAACCCTTTTTCATTATAGTTTCAATAAATGCTTCCTTATATACAGTATGTACACGTACTATTTTGGGTAAGCGAAATGAAACTAGCCAAGAATCTTCTATCTACCGGCCGATCTCTCCATGCATTTCACCATGTTGAAGGGCATTGTCAATCAATGTACATTAACTTATATGTTATATCTTAACTTATGAAGATGGTTTCATTGTTCACATACAAGTGTGGATATGGTTACGTCTATCCATTAATGTTTATATCAGTGATCGCTTAGGACTTTAAGGGCAATCACGGAACTCGATATATCAATGTAAACATGGTAAAGTAACTTGTGCTATACGGCTTTATTTTCCCCCATACACCCTTGCATAATAATTATGCACTGGTTTACTTGCATCCATTTATGTTTATATCAGTGATCGCTTAGGACTTTCTAGGGAAGCCAAAATGAGACTAGCTCAGAGTCTTCTATCGGTCTATCGCTCCATAGCTATGACCCTGTTCACGGACCTCGGAAAAATTAATGTATGATAACTTATAATACGATACGGCTTTATTTTTCCCTACAACGTGATCGCTTAGGACTTTCGGGGCAAGCCAAATAGTGAAAGTAGCCCAGAGTGTTCTCTCTATCGGTCGATCGCCCCATGTCCATCACGAGCCTCATTAATTACGGATATGTCTGTCGTTGTTGTTGTTACGTTTGATTTTGATGACATCGCTACTGAATGTCGTGCAAACATGATACAGTCCAGATGGTGTTCGTGTTCGAGCATCAGCGAACATGTCATAATGTATCTCGTTCATTGAGCGCAGTGGCGTAGCAAGATCTGCCCAGCAGAATGTGCCAAACAGGCTAAGGAGCGAAGGGGGGGGGGGGGGGGGGGTGGTTTAAAAAAATCCCATGAGGGGAGTAGCCTGGTGCATAATATAATATATACAATTAAACCTGACTGCAATAACCATTGAGGGAGACTACTAACAAGTATTTATTTTAATAGCAGGTGGTCTGTACCGACAGGTGTATTAATAGGTAAAATGCTTCGTAGTGAGACCAAGAAAGCAGTCTCTATGGGCATATGGTCTTCATAGACGGGTGAGCGCTCAACCAAGTATGAATGTAGTTTGAAGGTATGTTTTTAGTTTTTTGTGGCAATAGGGTATATGAAAAAGGGGGTTTGCGAATATCCACGCAGATGGGGGTGGGGGGGGGGGGGGGGGCTGGGTCAGAAAATGTCTCTTTCGTCTTTGGCACACATGGGTGGGCTACGCCATCTGTGGCAGATGGCTTTTGTGTTCAGACATTATTCAACACGCAAAATGTCACATATATCTCGCACGATGTATTGGTTTGGCACGGGGGCCATGTCAATGCACACGGCCGTCCAGTGTATGCGAAGAATGTGGTGACAGACACGAGGCTTAATTGTCGTGCCCTTCATACATCTGCAGTGTATATCATAGCAAGTGCATCCACTGTTTACCATGGAAGTGCATTTTAAAGGGATCTAGTAACTTTGTTGACATGTGCTGAAAGTGATATAATGGTGAATAAAATATGTATTGTTGTGATTTGATATGTCCACTGAGAAAATCGTGAAACAAATCACGTTAAATGGATAAGATTTGGCCAAGTAATGAACGAAAATGCAAAATGATATTCGCTAATTCATTGTACTGACTTTGTACACATTTATTACCTTCCAGTGGATAATTAAAGATCCGAACACTTCAATCGTAAACATCTTTTTAACGAAAGGGAATTTCGAAAAACCAAAACATGTCCCATGCTTCTGTTGGTAATACGAATACAACAACGAAAACCACTAGGATGTGTGGAGCTGGAGAATGCTACTAGATCCCTTTAATACACGATATATTTTCGCAACGGTTTACTATATTTAGTTTGAAGGAGACAACCGACATTCAAAAAGTTTCAAATAATGTATCGCTGAGACAATGTAGCTACAGCACATACCCTCGCCATGATTTGTTCCAACATTCAAGAACACCGTGTTTCAGTTTTCTTCCCCGCTTCGCTCGACATACCTTGACCGTGGCTACGCCATAGCAAGGACCATGGCAACTTTCCCCCAACATCCTCGAAAGCTCGGTGAACATAAATAATCGGGCAAAACCACTTCATAATAACAGACATACCCATTCTTTATGAAAATTCTATTCATTGTTAGGATAAATCACCTTATATACCTTCGGTATATTCTGGTAAATTGAGTTAATAATTATTGCTGAAGACACGGAGGATAAGAACAGCGAATGAGGTTAGCACCCAAGCCAGCCCTCATTTCCCCCCCTCCCTCCACCCCGAACACAAATACCTGTTTACCCTTGCGTCACTTTTCTGAAGGTCATACAACATAAATATGTTTTCCGAACACCGCCCAGAATGATATATAATTGGGTCAGTCTCGTGAAGAATGTGATAATAGGATGGTGAAACTTTGAAGATAAGCGGTTCATTGTTGCGCCATTCGATGTGACGTGTTACAGGGTCGTAACCGCTGACAATCCTTGAGGGAGGGGGCAATTAAGTGCATAAGGGGTGGGGGGGGGGGCGGGGGTGCAGCCTTAAGGATACATACACACTTATATTGGTATGTGTTTATAATTATTTAATACCCGAAATGTGATTGTTGGGGGAGGAGGGAGGGGTAAATAGTAATTTATTAAATGGAAATACAGAAATAGGGGTCGGGTGCAGTGGGGGTTATGCGCACCTTGACCCCCTGAGCTGCTCCACTTAAAATGCAAGTAGCTCGTCGTTGATGTGCCGTCCAAATGTGGTGCCATGTGACCTTTTGGTGGATTTACAAGTGTGCCAATCCTTTCTCGTATGTACGGTATCGTATGATCGTATTGCCGCGTAATCCCAGTCCTCATTTTGGCGCACTTTATATAGAAATTCGTACTAGGGGATAAACATTACATGGCAGGACGCCCTTTTCCCTCCTTGGCGTAGCCAGGTTCATTCTAGATGGGGGGGGGGGGGGGGGGGCACTGTTTTTGTTTGTTTTTGGGGCGGTCAATTTGTTAGGGCTAGGGTGGTAGGGGGCTAATATCAAACCCTTTCCAAGTTTGACAACATTTTCCTTCACGGTTTGCCATGCAATTGTAATATTATGTTATAATGTAAAATATTTCTTAGATATTATTCATGTGATATATTTAAATGATATAAACATGCATTTGTATTATTATACTCCTGTAAAATATTTCATAGATGTTTGTAATATTTAATATTTATATGATATTAACCTGACCATTGTACAAGTTTATAATGACAAACCACTAGTTTGGCAGTGTCTAATTGTTGTATTGTATCCGTCTTCTCCTATTGTTGTCAAATTCTCTCTTGTCCCATGTAGGTCTCTGTTGGCACCCCTTTTTTCCTCTCTATACTTTTTTGTAGTCTAGAATGTGTTAATTTAAATATACAATAATATTCCTAACTATTATTTGAGGGGTCCACAATTGTACAAGCCTTGCTTTTTAGTGGACCCCTCTTGTTTCCAATATGTATATCTCTATTTTGTATAAATTGTAATAATTCATTTGTAATGTTTTGTTGGAAGCAAGAATAAAATTAAATTGAAAATTGAATAGTTTGTTTTAGTTATTTTGGCCAAATGCGACTGGAAAGGAAACGGGAAGGGGCTACACTAATTGTTTTCCCTCTATCCTTATCAACGTAACTATCTTTTCCCGGAGAGTGGGTCGTAACATTTCCCCAAAAGGTCGAGTTTGTATTAGCTATATATCATAATCATATTCAATGTATTTAATAACTTCTGTACATCTGTACATGTTGTGTTCAATAGCAATATATGGCCCATGTCACATTTACCATGTGCAACATTATGAATGGCGAACCGTAATGGAAAGTGATGGCTACCTTGTACGAGAAAGGGTAAAGGTAAATAATCTATATAAGTAGCCCATCATATTCTGACCGTATATAGGGGCTGATTGGCTACCGCATAGATTATTCATATGATAAGTGGCCCTTCGGGAAAATTATGCACATCAATTTATTCTGCATAGTTTCTCCTTACTTAGCCCCTTGACCATGATAGTTAGATATAGTAAGGTTTTATTTAACATAATTTCAGCTTTGGCTTGACAGATAGAAGAACAGAGAGAGGGGAGGGCGAGAGAGAAAATGAGATAGATATATAGATCGATCGATAGATAGATAGATAGATAGAGAGATAAATATATATACCGATATAGATAGATAGATAGATAGATAGATAGATAGATAGATAGATAGATAGATAGATAGATAGATAGATATATAGATGGATAGATAGATAGATAGATAGATAGATAGATAGATAGGTAGATAGGTAGATAGGTAGATAGATAGATAGATAGATAGATAGATATATAGATAAATAGATAGATAGATAGATATATAGATAGATAAATAGATAGGCAGATAGATAGATAGATAGATAGATAGATAGATAGATAGATAGATAGATAGATAGATAGATAGATAGATAGATAGAGAGAGAGATAAATATATATATGCACAACAGAAAAGTACTTTATTATTTGCAAGCCGGACCAAAGTACTCTAAACACTAGAAATTAACTAGCAACCTCATGTAGACACAGAGCTAAATACCTGCTTTGTAACCTTAAATAGACTGTAGTAACTTATGTAGACCTTTGTAAGTTGAAGTTGTAAGTTGAAGTTTTTGAATAAGCATGCCTTATCTTGGTACAAGTAATCCTTGCAAACTTTTCAGTAAACCTTTGTTAATTGATGTTAGACTTATGTAAGTCAAAGTAGACTATCAGTGGTAGTAACTAAGCATGTTTATTCGGGCACAATTAATCTTTTAAACCCTTTTATTCATGCTCACTTCCCCCATAAACTTGCCTTTGCACAAGTTGAATTAACTTTGTTGAGTGATTCCCTTCTCGAAGTAATCACTTCTTACTCTAACCTGAAGAGTGGGCACATGTGTGCCTACGAAACAACGTTGTAGTAGTAATGAAGTCAAAATAATTATTGTACATATATATAATTGCTCCTATTTATTTAGTCGAGCACTTTAATCATGGTGATTTGCAATATTTATACTATTACTATATATAGATAGATAGATAGATAGACATATAGACTCAGGGGAACAAGAACAGCGGTCACTGTAGTCAGGTGACCTCCATAGACAGCTTCGAAATCATTGTTGTAGCCACTAAAGGCAGGTTGACTGCTATGGATAGATGGCCACTAAGGTACGATTGATTGTATAGAAAGATATACAGTTGAACAGCACAGTTTGTGATATGTATTATGTTTTTGAAATGGCGTAGGTGGTAGAAGTTTTAATGTGTTTTCAGTCTTCAATATGAATTATATACAAATGAATGTGCATCCTGTGCTTGTCTTCCGTAGATGTGAACATAGTAACGTATTTGTCACGCGCTCGATCCACCTACGTGCTTTTCGCCCAAGATGTTGATTAAATTCATTTACTTTGTTTGTTTGCATTGGCTGTATTATTATACATATATTTAACTTTAACTGAAGGATGTTATTGTATTTTTTTTCTATAATGAAAATGAAATGATGCTACCCAACTCCAAAAAAGTACAATAACCCACTAATGCATATTGTATTCCCTGCGTCTGGCACACTGATTTAGTGCAAAGGCTGCATGGCGCACACGTCTGTTCAAACGCAACATACGGTTTATTAGAATACTTTGAAATGAATTATTATACAATGCAAATACATTACAATTTAAACAAAAACATTCACGCATACATAACATACGTATCATAATTGGAATATTTATGAACCACACTCGCATGCTAGGATTTTCAAGTATAGGCTAATTTATGTTTGTTTGAATTGTGAATATTGTTTTACATTGTCAATTTCATTTCTTTGTGTTTCATGAGTTGAAACAGATGAAATAAATAGCATGAAATAGAGATTCCAATGTCAAATTACGGGTAGTATATCGGTCTTTCTTTGCGCATGGATATTGATTGCAGTATAACAAAATGTACATGTACTGTAGTGTAGCTTCCATGTTGTACTATAGTTCTGTATTTCTGTTCTGTAAGTTTTGTATACAGGCTACAGCTGTGATATATCTTCATTTATACATTGTTTTCTCCCCGCTGATGGCAAGGGGACAAACTAGGTTAATATATGTACATGATTTGTGTTTTGTTTTATTTATAGAATAACATAATTACATGAATTATGCATACCAGTATACAACATAAAATTGATGCGTACGGACATTGTGCATATGAATTTTACTTCGATTATTGAGGGAACACTTAACATTATTGCCTTCGAAGTCATATCCGTTTTCATAAAATTATACTACAAATAGTAAATGGTAGCATTGACCATGTTAAAGGGATCTAGTAACCTTGTTGACATGTGCAAAAAGTGATGAGTGGTTGATACAATGTATATTGTTGTTATCTGATATGTCCACTGGGTGTTGTGTGAGAATTTCAAGTTAAATGGACGTTATATGGCCGAGTAATGAGCATAAATGCAAAGTGATATTCACTAACTCATTACACTCACTTTGTACACGGTTTCGATGATCCAGTGGATAATTGAACATCTGAACACTTCAATCGTAAATATCTTTTTAATGAAAGGGAAATTTGAAAACCGAAACCTGTCCCATGCTTTTATTGTTAATACGAATACAACAAAGTATGAGGGAACCGCTAGAATCCCAATTGGATTTTTAGGATTTGGACAATGTTACTAAGTCCCTTTGTTGCCGTCCCTTTAACCTCTTGCTAACAAGACATTACATTTCCCATAATAGTTGATACAAGGTACACGAGCTTGCCGTGGTTTATGGGATAAATTCGATGAGGCTGTCTATATGTGCACGAAAGAATCGTCAAATAATTAACACAGTTTGCGACTATAATTCATACACGTCTAGGTGTAAGGTCAAGGGTATAGTCTCTTTGTATATTATTTTATTTTATAACATCATTGCCATTATGTTCTGCTGTAGACTATAGACTATATAGATTCGAAAAGAACAGATGTTTTGTCCAATCAAATTATTACGTTGTAAAAAACGTATACATTGTACATTGATTAATTATGCTGGTGAGAGAGCACGGTATTGTATAATGTATTATGATAATTATATAGACGGTGAATAGAGCATTTTTAAATCAAATTGTAACGGTAAAATGTAATAACAATCGTACAATCATGCTCATGCTATTGAATGAACACTTATATAAGTGCACATTCTAGACCGCAAGCAACACGCTATCCACTTGCTCAAATTTAAATTTACATTATTCGTCCATCTTCATAATTGTTCACCGACATTATAGAACATAATACTTTTCTATACAGAAGGAAAACAAAGAATCCCATCCCCTTCTTTTCTGGGTACCGCGTCCTTGTGATAGAACCCCCCCCCCCCCCCCCCCCCCACAGCATTTAGGAATACCACCTTACCATTATTAGCAATTATACTTTTACAATGTTTACACTTTGGCAGACATACTGTTGACATACAGATCATTATTAGACAGGCATAGACAAGCTTGACGCAAATTACAAAATAAACATATTAATTGAAAACATATAATTGTGCCTCGAAATTCAGTGACGGGCCTTAACCCATTGCCTACGGGAACCGGATGGGCCCTGCATTAATTCTATAAGGGAATTACAACATCCAGTAGGGAACAGGCCAGTGTGTGCCATGTGGGATATTAATTTGTTTTGCGTCGTTGAATGCTGCTGTATGCAAATAGTGAAGCTGGACAATAATACCATGTGCCCTACTAGTAGGGTCCATATAGTAATACATTTGTCTTCGATTTGTTCAATCGATTACTCCGTATCCGCAAATCTCTGACATAATAGCACATTGAAAGTGCGGACATAATAGCCCATTACAACTGTGGACATATAAAATGAAGGCCTGTATAGCGGGGCAATTGTGAGCGCCAGGAAATTATTGACATAGGTGTGGTATATATCTGGCACACTGTTTTAACCATACAACAAGTACAGTGTGACGAAAAACGATTGATGGTTTGAAAAGGATTCGAAACGATTATGACAAAGGTTCTTTTTACCAAAGCAAAAGTATAATCCAACACGTTATATAATGGTTTATCATCAACAACAAAATAATGGGAATATTTAACATCGCACACTACAAGCAGGCTGAAGACGAGTGGCACAAGAAAATGACATAAATTGGTAATGTTTTGGCGTTTGTATCGTTTTGATATTCGAACATTATATATTTCAATGATACGAATAATAAATATACTTAACATTGAAACGAAGAGTATAATATAGAAAAGTATCATTGAAATACACCCACCCTGCCCACGTTTGTACGTAAAATACGGCTCATAATACATACATGTCGGCGTGACATACGATCATGTACATCGTAATATGCATGGCCTCTACGTCTCCCCTCTAAAAGTTTGCCTGCCTCCTACCGCGCGGTCGGATGCTTGCGAGTTATCTCATTCCCGCGCTGATTTGCGTTTTATTATTTACTCAGCGGAGAAATTCCCTGAAATGCGGACCCCGAGATCATGCACACTCGAGAACCTATAATAATATACGACTACTATAAAATATACCCGCTTGTGAATCGCAACAACTTGAAGTTGAACGAGGGGCGATGAGATAGCTATAAAAGGGGGCAATGGGGGGTGGGCATTTGTCCCCCCCCCCCCCCTGTTTTTCATAACTGCACCCCTTACTGTCCCCTAGGCTACCCCCTCTCTACCGAAGGAAATATAAATGAATATTGAAATCATACCACTTTTCAAAAGTATGTTGAACAATCTGCCCCTATAATGGGAATCAATGTGACTGCCCCCCCCTCCCCCCCCCCCCCCCCCCCATTTGTGGCTTGAAAAGATAATGCTACGTTTCTGAACGAGTTGTTGTATCGGTAATGTGTACCGCAGCGCAATGATGTATGCTCAAGCCTTGTATACTGTGATTTAGCGGTTTCTTCGAATACAAACGATCAAGCCAAAGTAGAGCACTACTAAAAGGAGCACAACAATAACAATCTTATCGATAACGAGAGCATTGTATTCGAGACAATGATGATAGTACAATCAACCACGGGGGTATTCGTGAGACATATTCCTCAGGGGCTAAGTACATTTCCCCGAATCGAGCTGATTTTGTGCCCAAATCAGATGGTGTATACCGTGGCAATGTGACCAAGGCCCAACAGTACTTTATGGTGTGTGCATTAATTCTCCTTTTAAAAAAGACGTTGCAATGTCAACAACAACAACAACAGCAACAATAATAACAAAAATAACAACAGCAGCAACAACAACAACAGCAGCAACAACATTATAGACGCACAATCAATAGCAAAGGTGGGAACATTTAGACAGTTTAATGAAAACATAGGTGAACTATTAAGATATTGAATGTGATATTTAACAGAAGAAAAGCACATATTGGTTGGCGTAAATATTATAAATACATAGAAAGGAACAACAACCAACACGAACAACAACAACACATAGACACACAATGAATATACAAAGTAAAACAAAAGAAGAAGAATTGTTTAATGATAGCACCCTTGAACGAGCGGCCACATAATGATGGGACATATCAATGTTTTGAATATGAACTTTGAAAAATAAAATATAGTAAATATTGTTTGGCGTAAAATAATATTCCAAATGAATGGAAAACGCCAACAAACAAAAACAAAGAAGGACCGTTACGTTCTAGACGATGTGTCGAAGTCAAAGTCCTTCTCGCGCTTTTAGTTATAGTGTAGCCTACATTGTGTGCTGGCGCCTCTATCTCAATTACCATATACCCCGAGGCCACACGTCTACCATAGGTAACGAAAGCTATGGATTGGGGCCGGGGGTTGGGCAGGCGTTGGCTTTATAATAAGCGTTGAACCTCACTTCTCCGTATATTACGACAATCGGCAAGACAATTAATCCACAATCGCTGCTCTCTATATACCAAGGTGTATCAATGGGAACCAGGTAGGAGGTGAACACCTTAAAACGAAGGATCTTCTTAATGCCCATGACCCGCTTGGAAGGAATGCTCCCCAGGGAGTGGAGATGGTGCACACAATGTGTGCTGGTTTGCATTGTATCCTATGTGACCGGGGTAATAATATAGTGTAAAGCGCTTAGAGATGATATTCTATCATGTTATGCGCTATATTAATCGAACTTTTATTATTATAATATATTTGTATTAGCTAGTGAGCGATTTTATTTAGAATGACTTAATCCCTTGCCTACGAGAACGTTATTGAAACGCGACGAGAGGAATACTAAACAAAAATAATAACTGTCAGTTAGTTGATTGCTCATGTTGATGGGATCGCGTCAATTACGGGGCTACGGCTTTATAAACAGATGAAGAAAACAAAAACCACACACACAAGGGGAAGAATTTTACGAAATTAACGAAAAACATATGGTGTGCCCCAAAAATAATGTGTGTGCTCCCAACAATTAGTCCGACCACGCTACACCACTGGATCGCGTGTTATACACCAAATGGAGCAACCGTTGAAAGCACACAACTATAGCAATCTAAGGTAGATAGATACACAGGCCGAAAAATGAAACGACTGTTACCATGGTTACACGGAAACGCACAATTATTGTCATGATTAGTATGATTTTTTTCGACGCAGCCTATTTAAAAAGAAATGTCTCTTCAAGCACATTCGTCATGTTCTTGATACATGTCTCATTATAACTAGCCCCAGGGCACACGTATTATAGTGACAGCTACTGATTTACTTTCATTGCACTTCATTTGTTTTATATCATCTCCGAATCATAATTTGACGAATAAAACGCAACCAAGTGTTTAACATAACACAATTTCATAATAGTACATCATAAAGCAACTAATGTAATCAAACATATTTAATACAGTCATGACAAAATTTGACACCTTGGGCTTATTCTATGGTAGCTCTGTGCGTTTCTAGTGACAGGAAGAAATGAGAAATATTTGTACAGGTCTACAAACATGTTGTAATTTCTCCTCTTTTCCCTTAGTTTGTTTTCTCTCAAAATGCGTAATTTTGTTCCGATCAGGTCCACATTGCATGAACAGTTTCAATCGATTGTAAAGTTGCAGTTCTTTGCGAGACAGATCATGTGATTAGGTGACTAAATCTGTAAATGTGATTGGTTCAAATGAACATAATCATTTTCTGACTTGCAATTAACTGCAACTTTACCAGCGATTGCAATTCTTTCTACAGCGGGGCCCTGAAATGAAGGTGATATTTGAATCCCTTTTATTATATAGGTTAAATGTTATATGAAATATGAAATATGCTTCCACCCTATTATTACTATTGGCTCCTGCGCCGTAATATCATTATGTTATCATAAGAGTCATCTATAATAAATGACTTAACACCTTTTTCTTAGTAATTATATATATATAAGGAAGATGACGCCAATACTGTTCTGGAAATATGCGTGGTATATTAGTGTAGTCACGTTATTGTATATTATGGATATATCATCAATTCCCGCAAATTAATTACATTTCCGTATGACAGTTGTCAAATAAATCGATTCCAGTAGTCAGATCCCCATTTCTAAAAGGTCTTAAACCTAACTTCTCATCTTTTCTGTAACAGATTTGTTTGATTCACGATGGGGTAAGTGATTATATTTATATACTAGTAATTCGTATTGCGTCTTTATCTTTATTTTTATATCACCTTTTTACGAATTCCTCAGACCTTATATCAACGAAATTATAACTAGAACCGGTAGATTTGATTTGATATCACTTTATTGTAAATTCAACAACGGAGCAAGAGTAAAAGTGAGCATGCATAGTAACATGTTACATAAGAATAAAAGTATAACATGACGCATAACTGTAATTGCAGGACATAATTATACAAGATACAGTACAATACATGACGTAAGATTTAACGAGTAGAATAGATTCAATAATCATGTTCAATATTTATAATATATATATGTATATGTTTATATTATTGTAGGTATACATTCTATAAACGCTATAATGACATGGTTACATTATTTCATTAAGTATAATTGCATCGACCTCTCTCTATTGAGGCTCAACCTGTACACTTAGGAAGATAGTATCAAATGAGTGACAAAAACATTATAAACAAAAGTTTCGGCAAAATATATTGATTTTGCAGTCTCGAGATGCACGGAGTGGGAATTTTTTTTTTCTTCAGAAAATTATTAAAATCAATTGTGCACCCTGGGAAAACGACATTACGAATTGACTGTACCTGTGACAACTGTATGTTTATGAATATTTTAGTTATGTTATTAGAGAGTTAAGAAGGTCTCAATCGGCCATTCCCTTTACTCTGACCCTTTTTAACACAGAAAGAGCGAGTGTTTGTATTTATCTTTCAATCTTAGTTTTGATCTAGGGACAATCATTTTCACATGGCTGTTTAAAAATATGTGTATTATATAGGTTTTCTCGGCCAATTTCGTAATCTTTTCATTCGTGTTGATAAGCGTGTCATTAAATTTCGCAAAATTGAGCTGAAGGCTTGCAATTTTGGTTCAAAATTGCATTTTGTTCATACGATTTAGCTCTTCGGTCAAGTGATTTACTACTTTTAGCATTCAATTTAAAAAACACGCTATTTGCATTCAATTTCGCCAACGGATTTCACGGAAGGCGGTATTACGTAATCACACATTTTTTCGCTTTAAATTGAATGACAATTTTACAAAATAGAAACACGTTTTAAATCGAATGCAAACAAAATGTTTTCGAATGATCGTTGTATGAATTCGAATGGTAAAAAACAAATTTGAACTGCAAAATACAGCTGCGGTGACAAAATCGGCGAAATTGAATGCACACAAAATGAATTTGTGTGGCTAAATTACGAAATTGACCAAGAAATCCTATATTATTTTCAACATTTAGTATTTGCGTGCTCTGGCTGCAAATCTTCTCAAACACTTTGTATACTCCCAATGTAATTTTCGGTTATCATGTGATTATGCTGTATATAAGTAGGCAAAGTGCCCCTCATTCCAGAGGTGCATTCCGTTCATGTGATCAGCAAGATAATCCTATTTGCGTTCCCAGGCACGGTAAGCTGTACCAACGGCCTATAATGCCAATCCCATACGGATTCCTTGTTCACACGTGACTGAAAATCTGTGGCAGTTCCAGGGCGATGAATAATATTAACTAAAATATTTGTATATCACGACCTGCTTCGTAATTTGCCTCAATGCGCGGATTTAAATCCTAGTAGACAGTAGAGGTGACACATTTTGCTTTAGACGAAATGGGATGCGTCATTATTGAAGGTTGCAGCCTTTGTCTCCAAAAACGGGGGTGGGGTGGGAGGGGGGCCAGATTATATTGTCATCTTCCGTATCTATCATATTGTCCGAACTCAAATGTTCGCGGATATTCCGGCTTTCTTGTGCTGATGTGAACGTACTGACATGAATGTGAGAAATCTAAACCAATAGCCGGGGCGTAAAATGCCGTCTTGATTAGATTGGAGGTGAACTGCTCCGTGCGACATTAATGTTCTAAAGGAATGTTCCTCCGTGCTTTAGAGGGTCTTAATGGATTGCACCTAACCCTGTGATTTTACGCGAACATCGCGTGCATCAAAATGCGTCGTACCTTTTATAAAGGGTTCTTCGATTATCGGCGTAAAACTAAACCACAAAATGGGACATTAAGCACTGGCTTGATTAGATTGGAGGTGAACAGCATCCTACGGCATTAATGTTTGTAGCGAATGTTCTACCGTGCTTTAGAGAGTCATAACGACTTTTACTTAACCCAATCGCTACCTCTGCTTCGGACATGATATGTAGCCGACACTGAATTCACACAGTACTATCGATGGGTAAGTGCAACACGAATTAAGGAGAGAATGCGAACCCACAGCTCAGGACGTAAAACTGTTTTGATTACATTGGAGGTTAAACAGCACCGTGCGACATTACTGTTAGAAGTGAATGTTCCTCTCAGCTGTTTAGAATGTCATGATGACTTTCGTCTCAAAGGCTACGGGCAAAATTGGAATTTAACTACTACTAGAATTGGAGAAGATAAATCTGAACCACACTCAGGTACTTAAGCCCTGTTTTGATTAGATTGAGGTGAACCACTCCGATACAACATCAATGTTTGAAGCGTATGTTCCACTTCACTTTTAGAGTGGCCTAATAACTTCCACGTTAATAACAACGTGGAACACTGAGTTCTACCTCCTACATTCGTAAAGGTTCTTCAACTATCGATGGGTACAAAATTAAGAGTCACAGACGGTACATCTAAACCACAATACGGGTCGTTAGCCCGGCTTTTTATTAGTTAGAAGGTGAACATCATCGTACGTCATTAACGTTTGCAGCGAATGTTCAACTGTGTTTAAGAATATTATAATGACTTTTACTTAAGCCAGTCGCTACCGTGGACATGGCCAGGTATAGCCTACCTATGTATTTATAACTATCTTCTGCAGGTTTGTGCCTGTCGGTGCAGAAATGTTAACGCAATGGAAAGGTAAGCCAACATACTATGTTTATTAGATTGGAGGTGAGCAGCTCCGTCCGTCATTAATGTCCGTAGCGAATGTTCCTTCGTGTTGCATTAATTTCCGTAGCGAATGTTCCTTCGTGTGTCAGTAATGTCTGCCACCGCTGTTCAATAACCTGCCCCCTCCTAGATATACACGTTTACATAGAGTGAAAACAATGCATTACTGGTTACCCTCTTTAACGGGTTGAACAATTGAGTGTACTTTGTACGTACAGGTAAATGAGGTGATATTATAGTAACGGCGTGCATGTAATCCGTCATCATCATTAGATTGGCGGTGAACCGAACCTTGCAACATTAATGTTGACAGCGAATGTTCCTACGTGCGCCGTATAAGGTCTTCCACTGCTATGTTTCCACCCGGATTGACGCATATAGATACAAGGAACTACAATGGGTTAGCCGACAAACCTTTACGTAAACGAACCTGGGAAAGTTGTTTTTATTATAATCATGGTAATATCTATAATCCTTCACCATGATTAGTTTGGCTGTGAGCCGCTCCTTGCGACATTAATGTCGACAGCTAATGCTCCTATATACCTTCGCCTTTATAAATCTTCCAATGCTTAACATTAATGTTGTCGGCGGATGTTCCTTCGCGCTTTATAGAATGACTCGTAATGGCTTTCACTTTAACCCATGGCGTACGGGAACTTTGGAACATTGTACACTTTGCATTGAATTCCTCCCGTAACGGATTATTTGACTGTCGACGGGTGCAAAAGGGAATTGAATTAGAGAAAACTGAAACGAAGAGCATGTGCGTATTTAAGACTTGTCTTGATTATATTTGAGGTGAACATATCCGTCCTACATTCGTGATATAGGCGATTTTATTACCGAGCATGCGTTCGAGCAATGTAATTACACTATAAACATGATAAAAGGATCTTGTAACATTATCACAATTGACAAACCTGTCTTAGAACTCTATCCGTTCTAACATACATTGTTGTATTATTTTGTTATTGCATGGAACCGGTTCCGGTTTTCCGATATTCTATTTCGTTAAAAATATATTTTTGATTGAATTTCTTTAATTGAACGTCTCCCTGTGAGCGTATCAACAGTGTACACAGGTTTGTCTAGTATGAGTACAGCAAGCATCATTTTGCATTTCTTCTCATTACTCGGTCTTGTGACATCTATTTACAATGGAATTTTCACATATCACTCAGTGGACATATCAGATTGTAGAACTACACATTTTGACAACCTCTTGTTATTTGTTGCATAATGTCAACACAGGTACTTAGATCCCTTCAACCCCACTGACTTTACGAGCACCGTAATTATGATGATCTACGTAATAAACAGTCAAATCTGTCATAGCTGCCACCTGTCTATAGCAGCCAACCTGCCAATAGTGGCCACCAACAATTTCCCCTGCAGAGGAAAACACTGTTTGGAACCTGTCCATAGAGGTCACCTGTCTACAGTGGCCACTTTTCTTCTTTTCCTTAGGTGGTAACTATTATACAGGTTTGAATAGGCGTCCTAGGACGAGAAGGGTTACTTCAATATGCAACATACGTCACACGTAGCCTTACATGTGCACTATAATTATTATCATAATATCTGTATAATCCGTCATCATGATTCGATCGGTGCCCATGATTGGAGTTGAACCACTTCATGTAACATTAACGTTCGCGGTGAATGTTCTCCCCGTGCGTTCGAGCGTCATCAATGCCTTTTCACCCATAAACACGTATCATAGTACTATGATCATGCACTCTTCAGCCGAGTGGATTATGATCTTAACTCGAGTGGAATTGTTATAATGAGAAGGGTGATGAGAGAATGGACTACACTATGTTAACCCAGTCACTACTGAAACCGAAACCGGGTATGCAAAATATTAAGCCGAAGAAATGGAAACATCTCGCGGTCAATGGCCAATGGGTTAAGCGACGTGTCCATGATGGGCATGCACACACATCGAGAAGAGTGGATCATACTTATCACAATAACCATTATACTTTGACGCAGTGGCAACGCTATACTGTGTCAGTATTGGGGGTGGTCGACGGCATTCATACATGGATATATGGTAAACATAATACAACGAAACAAACCAAATAAAGTTAATTCAATATTTAAACAACCATTTCAAGAGTAAACTTCAGGAGATCAATGTCAAATTAAATTTAATGTTTGTCAATGATTCTCTTTGAAGTAATCTTTTTCGATTTTGTTTTAAACTCAAACTTATGGCCACGCCATTTGCTTCTTATTTTATTTGTATAATTATTCTTTGGTCGGGAATTTACCCTATAACGTGACGATTGCCTCCTCTAAAGATACACATGGCGCTCGGTGAGCATCATCAATAAAATAAAATGATACATTATAATTATATCCCTGATCAACCAAGTATGTTCTACTTTGAGTCTCATTGCAATTCACATGCATAATTATTAAAGTGATATCCCGTAGGCATTGGGCCTTATATATATACAAACAAGACGTGTTGTTTATGTGAGATGTATAATACCACGACGCCCTAATAAAGTCGCCGAATGCAAAGCTGACATAATTGAGAAAACAGTTGACTTTGTCTATGACCCTGTTTATATAAGCGTGAAGTTAATACCGAATTATAATACGTTATGCATCATTGGAAAGCTGTGATTTTGGAGAATTCAGAAATGTCCAAATTGGACAATCTAAATATCGCGACTTTATCAGAGATTTCGTTATAACGGGTCTCATATATTATTTACCCTATGATATAGACTGCATAATTCGACTGACAGAAACTCTGTCAGTCGTGTCTCCGTGGTCAGCGTGGCGGGGCTCACAGCGGGTATGTTATTGTATAGTCGCGCGTTGGTAATGGACTCAATCTGTCTGATAATCATCGTGATCATTAATAGGGTAATAAACAATATACAGCCATCTTCCTTAATAGGAATATAGAATTAGACCACCCCTAGAGTTCGTACACTATTCGCTTTTAATGCCGACGCTGATATCAGTGCTTTTGACCGGTCATCCAACTATAAGTAGATACAAGTGTCACGACCCTTCGCAGTGGGACACGGGATTATTACTGTTGGGGTCAAGTAACAACAGTACACAGCGGTGGTGCGCCATTTTGAAAGAGGCTATTTTGGGCGCATTTCCTAACACTGAGCCAGTGTGTATTTTGCATCGTGCGCAAGGCGTTCGCAAGATGGCACCGCGCATCTTATGTTCGTATCCGAAACGGAACCAAACTACCTTTAAAACTATACGCATATCTAATGTTTTGAATGGTGTATTAATTGGTCTTGAAAGGTGTATTTTGCTGTTAATTCACTACGTCCACATCTTCATTAGATATACTTGTATTATGTAAGTGTTATGTATGTCCGTGCGTGTGTGTGTTTTTGTGTTTATTTTTGTGAGTATGTGTGAGAGGAAAAGGTGTTTGTGGGTGTTTGTGTGTGTGTGTGTGTGCGCGTGTGTGTGTGTGTGTGCGTATGTGTGTGTGTATTTGTGTTTGAGTGTGTTTATGTAGTTGTGATATTACAAATAATGCATTTTGTGTACATTTTCGTTTATTCACAATGCACGAGTGTTATATTATATGGCTCTGTGTGTGCGCGCGTGTGTGTGACTTATAGTGTATTTTGTGTGAATGTTTTGCGCATGTGCATTTGTTTGTAGTTTTGTCCATTGTAATAAATCACTGCTTAGTTGACTTTTAGGCGATGATTCAATCGTTAATGACCTTTTTGTATTGCATGTTGTGATGATTTTATTTTGCGGAAATATATCGAATTTTAATGCAACCTTTCGCCATATGGTTAAACGTAATTGCCAATAGCTTCATAGCCCAAGGACTCTGAAATGGATCTTATGTCGACCCATTTTCACAGCATGACCACTGTAAGTATTCCTAGGAAGGGTAACTGACCGGTCGAACCACTGGTCAGATGAGTATACAGAGAGAGTCAAAGAGAGAGTGGGGAACTGAGAGAGGGGGCAAATATTTATGTAACACACGTTCACGTCTGCTTGCCGTTAGTGAGCATATGGAAAGATTAATTCCAAAAGGCGCTAAATCCAATATTCTAAATATTGAGTTTACAATATTAAAGCAATAATACGCAAGGACGCTATAGCTATGACAGTACTTTTTTTATGAAAATGTTTGCAATTGATAATGAAATGCGGAACATTAAATTATCATAATGCTCACAGGTTTGTGTACAAAGTTGGACAAAACAACGTGTTTTTCCCCAAAGTAAATAACGTGGATTTAGTGCTTTTTTGCATTAGGCTCATTATAGTCTCACAGCAGCAAATCTTATTAATGTATGTGATCATGGTAAACGAAATGATTATTGTGTTCCATTGTCTTGCCATTGTTCAGTTTCTTCTTCTTCGACCACGTTAGCTCTAAACCAAACGTTTTTTGTGTGTGTTTGTATTCCAAAATAATATTATCGCAGATGACGCAAAATACTCTGGTTATAAACAGCTATCTTATAAGCTAAACAAATAAAATCGCCACGGCGCAACTGTCTTATTTCCCTTTACCTCACCCTCTAACCACCCCCCCCCCCCCCCCCCCCCCCCCTCAGACACACACATACACCCCCTCAGTTTTTGAGTCAGGGAATGCTTATGATTATGATAACTTTCCTTGGCGGGACATTGCCATGCGTTATTACTGGCGCGGCCAGTCGACCGAGCTATTGTCAAAATCTATAGCCTTGTATATTAACAAGAAAAGGGGGCTGCAGCCACTAGCCACCCCCCCCCCCCCCCCTCCCCCTCCCCCATAGTCTTACGCATATGGCGGGAGGGAATGCTCATGTTATTATGAACATTTTTTTTCGCTTGCAGGACATGTCATACGTTATTACTCCCCCGGCCGATTGACTGAACTTCAAGTCTCATGTATGCTTTATGCACGTATGTGTCGAAATGATTATCGCCTTGACCAACTAATTTCGGACAACTGTTCAAATAGGTCAAGCAGACAATACGACCCACCCACCCACAATGCAACCTACATCTAGATGTATTACGAACATGTCAGGTAAAGGTCAGCGTTATTTTATTTACAGGTGCAATGAATGGTGGAGCCAGTATAGGGGGCCGCTGACCGCCCCCTCCCCTCTCCGTTTAGAGATGAATTATTAAAATCATTGAAAAATGAGTATAATACATGATGATAGCGCACCCCGTCCATCACATGCGCCCCCCCCCCCTCCAATTCGCCAATTTCTACAATACGCTACTTGAAATCAATTCAACGCCTATTATTAGCAATGATTGATGATTCCCCTTAGTGTAGATAAAACTAATAATATGTTATGAACATTTTCACATCAGTATAATAAACAACCATGACTACACTACTCGTTTGCAGATAATATTCAATACTAATAAGTGTCATATATGAATATGATATGGATAATTTCCAATGTTTAGCTGCGCAGTAAAAACAAAAAAAATAATCATCATCTTAATCTATTTAGATACAAATAATACAGACTTAACTTAGAGAAATGGTGAATACTCCCATTCCACAAGTCGCATCTTTTAAAAGTAGGATGTCTCATATGGTGACTGCATGGCCGATTTTCCCATGATTTATTGCTCGTCCGCACGCGAAGTCCAGCCGCCTGGGCTACCGCCTGTTTACGCTACGTGCCCCGTTTAAAGGTCACTGTCTAGTGTATATGAATCGATATGGACGAGCCTGATTTATGGTCAATTCAATCGTTGCCTGCATGATGGGGGAGCAATGTATACATGTTAATGTTTATACATATCGCTCTAACATGTCTAATGCCTTAGAGGTCGAAAATTAGCAACAAGATATGCGATACAATATTCTTTTCGCAATCGATTCAACGATAAAAATAAATAATGGTAAATATAACGATCGTTATTTCATTTTGGGTATCCTTGGCATCGTTTTGTTGTAGTGAGAGTTGGAGTTTGGGTTAGGTCGGTCATTTTTTATTTTTTTTATTTATTCATTTATTTATTATTTTTTGTATTATTAATATTATTATTTTTTTTAAAATATATATTTCAATTTATTAATTAAATTTTTTTTTTTTTTTTGGGGGGGGGGGGGGGGTGTTTAGTAGGGTTAGTAAACTGGAACAACTACCATGGGACCGATAAGCCACATATAGGAAGCGGGGACCAGATTTAATAGGTATATTTGGTGCTGGGCAGGCGAAATGTCTTCCAGGCATTGCCCCCAATATCCATTATGTATAACAAGTACTATATCTGGCATGGTCTGAGTTAAATTGCTCGATTATGACGAGCCAGATTTATTTACATAGGCCGGAATGTTTTAACTCTTACACAGCTTTAAGTTCAATTACTTACCCGTCTTTGTCAGCAATTGATGTTATAGGTAATCTGCTACGTGACCATGTGTATCGCAGACGTCATTAGGGTTAACCCGCTCGCCGGGCAGTTTGATGGGAATGGAAGGTGATGTTGACAATTAACTGAATACGATACAAAAAAGGAGGATACAAGCAAATTGAACGTGAAGGCAATAAAGGGTGAAATAGTACATGGGCTGAGACTGAAAACCCAGATGCGTTGATAAAAAAAGGAGGGTGGGGGGGGGGGGCAATTAGGAAATAACCCCCCCCCCCCCTACCCTTGACAGGATTCTCGCCCCTCCATGCAAGTGCCTCCCTATGAACATATAAATTATAGGACTGCAAATACACTATTGAAATAAACCTGTTGGTACACCCATACCCCCTCATCACGGATACACTTACATGCATCTGTGCCCCCCCCCCCCCTCCAACCCAATGTTAGTAATACTTTGGTTTTACCCCTGCACAACGATGACGTAAGATAAACGGGATGTTTTAAAGGTCAGAAGTTCAAGTTTATGATACGAATCGGCATATCGTCCCATATATAGAAAAACGCGTCGTGTATAGGTCTGGTAGACCCATCTCTATTTGCGAGGATCTGTCATAACTCAAATTCAATTAATTACACGCAGGGGACGTTGATTCCTATACAAAGACAGCATATTCACATTTTATTAGAGTTAAGAACTGTGTAATAATGGTTTGGAATATTGATGCTCCTGCGTTGAATATAGATATGTCAGCAGGTATTAGTAGTCATTTTGCGCGGCAACTTTATCTATTCATGATCATTGGATCATGTGGAAATGCATGTTTATACTATTTTTTAGAAAAGTGTATCATATTAAGCCTTGCTCACTCCATATTAACGTTTGATTACTTCGAATAGCAATATATCAACCTATGCATGTACTTCGGTTCAGCATGTAAACTTGGTATGCGTTTACTTTGCCAACATGAACAAAAGTAAAGAGAAATGCAATAGTTATTCATGAATTATCATGATTATTATCATCAGTAAAACAACCTGAAATAGTTGGGTTGAAATGCCCCATAAGGCATAACATAACAATTCACAAATAATCGTAAGATCTATAAATTAGTTAATCGTAAGAACAAGTGATCGGTCATTATTTGTGTGCACAATTCATAAGCAGATATGAGGCCCATCGCGGGAGAATGAACTTTCGATACACTGTACTTTTGGTATACGTGTATAGACGTGAATGCACAAAAGGATATCTCGATGTGACTATTCGCGTCGCAAACATAGCCTAAACAAATCCCATCTCCTGAAACATGCTTACCAGGGATAATGGTCGGATTTATCTCCTCCGACTACTCTCAGCGAGATGGATATTTGGTTCCATGCATTTATGACTCCTTTCGAGATTTGTGGTTCTCGGAAAAGCATGGTTGATGCGTGCCATGAAGAATTCGTTCTTTATGCCTCTGCCCATTCATTCCGTTTATCAGTCAATTTCTTCTCAATGGATGACGAATACTTGCGGGGAATACTTTTGGCATTTATCTCCTTTACATGAAATTGATGCGCTACATGAAGGCATTGTATGTGTCATCTGGAGATGGTCAATTCTTGGAATACAGGGGAGTGAACTCATCATTCATTTGGAATGCACGCAGTGGCTAATAGCAGCTACATGACAAACGCTGGTACGTACCCCTCTAATAAATCATAAGGAGCAAACAATTCTCAAAACAATGGAAAGCACATGGGGGAAATTAAGAAATACATACAGGATGGACCGAATCAGTAAGCGAAGGCTACGCCACTGCTCCGCCAAGCACGTGAACACCAGTTCCCTTCGAGATTCTGAAATCCCCATGACTTTGTACATAGCCCACCCGGTTACCGCAGTCAAGAGGTTAAGCCCGATCCCCCCAAAAAGACGACTTTGTATAATGTGGCTGCGCAACAATCATTTATAGTTTGCAATTTCTTTTGCTGTAAGTTTTTGTGTCTGTTTTGCTTCCCCTAACTCGTATAAGGTTTGATTGCTTATATTGATGATTGAGTGTGTCTCTATACGCGCGCAGAATGATCATGTATTACATTCCTTCACATGGTCGGCAAAAAATGGAGGTTTTAGATTTGAGATGTTTCAATTCTCCTAAAATTATGTAGCTTCTTTACATAATTACCATATGGATAATTAATACACAATTTCTCGAAAAGTATCTGATTCATATCAATTTATTAGTTGATTTACGTTATTTATTTAATTAAATCTAGAATGAAATCAAATATTATCAACCTGGATCTCGACCAGTGCGTCTGGTATCCCGAGTAGGCAATTAGTTTAATTCTACATGCGATTAAAAGGCATGTACACAACATGCATCAAGTGGGCATTCTTAATTGACCTTAAACAACTCGAATACAGCTCACAAATTTCCCAATTTGATTCTGATGTTTGTCTACCCTTTACCTTTATTTTAAGCGCTTAATGCGTTGACAAATGCAGCATACGTCATGAGATTTGTCGCCATGGTAACTAGAGAATGCTCCCTGTTTTCTTTTCGTTCTGACTTATCTAATGGATTATGGGACTAATAATACGCCGTGTTTTCAAAGGATCACTTACAGTGAGTGAATCCATTTCAAAATCACGAGATATAACAGACGCTAGCTGCGAGCGAGAGAGAATTATAACAAAAACAACTTGCCGTTAATACTTAGATCTGTGATTAAACAGAAAGTCTTCCTCGTGTAACGGGCAAAGGAACGACACAACATAATAATAAGACTACTAGGGAATATCGATTTTATTTAGCAGAAGGTCGAATTTTCAGAGAAGATTATTTCGTTTTCACAATTGTCTCTCCTTATTCGAAAGGTCAAGTGCTAGAATATATTTTCATTAATATCGTAATAAAACGAAATATGTTTTTTTTTTTTTTTCAGAAAGGCGCAAAAATAATGCTAAATAATAGCTTTGAAAAACTTACTGATGAACAACGAAATTGATGCATGTGGATGGAATAATGTGCTAAAATGTATGGATAGCAACATTATTTCAACATCTACATAACAGAAAAACACAAATATAAGCAAAAGAGTTAAAACTTGAATGTACAACAGAGGGTTTTGTTTTCTTGTATTGCATTGGTAACGTATAGTAAGTAGTCTTTCTCCGTTGAAAGTGCAAGTGCTCGTATTTCCCCCATATTGAATTGAATGTATGCTTTGTATGATAATGACCATCTGCGCCGGGTGTTATTAACGAGATGATTCGTTCTGATTACCGGTCCTTGATTGCGTTGGGGGTTGCATTTCCCTTGTTGATACGCCATGTCCAACTTTAGTGTCCGTTTAAATACACTTGTCTAGCTAATAATAGGTGTATTGAAACGCGTTCCAGGCTTATGTTTATCAAGTGAAATCTAATCTGAAGTACGTGTCATAACGTTGCTTCTTGGCTAGGCGAGTCCATGTAAACGCACCAATCACTTGATGGATCGTAAGATATCGTAAGATAACAGTCTATTAGCAAGCAATTTCAAAAGTGTAATTGTTTTTCATTCCATTCGTAGTGTTGTAACTTGCCTTTCGACAAGTCTTCGTATCTCAATGGAAGAAACGACTGACAAGTGCGACTATCACACACACGCTGGTAGACGCGAGCTGCAACTGCT
This sequence comes from Echinarachnius parma, assembly GCA_037951105.1. Taxonomy (NCBI): domain Eukaryota; kingdom Metazoa; phylum Echinodermata; class Echinoidea; order Clypeasteroida; family Echinarachniidae; genus Echinarachnius; species Echinarachnius parma. Next base: position 25,445 of record JBAMJV010007416.1, read on the forward strand.
CCTATACGTGCTATAGTCTTCTTCCACCAGTCGTTTTTGACGTTTGGTAAGGTATACAATGTACAATGAAATGGGGAAGGGGTGGATTCTATGCCCATTTTAATGCTGTTCTCGGTAGGCTGCATCACAAGGGAGTACATCTATTATTATTTTAACGATTCCAAAGTTAGGATACGCAATGCATTGCATGGTGATTTAAAACTCTTATTATAACTTTTTTATATGATCAATAATTTTGAGATCGTTGTATTTGTTCGCTATTTCGTATTAATTTATGATATGTGTGTCGTCTATTGATTAATTAGTTTACACATTCGATGTTAAATCTACTGCCTTGCTGGTTTAAAAAATGATTTCATGTAACAAAAAATCTATCAGCAAACAGAGAAAAGCGATTGAATTAAACTAGGTTAAGCAATCGCGCGGAAATGACATCGATACGATTCGAAATCAAGAGAGTCGAACATTTTGTTGTTGTGTTGCCGTTGAGTCTATCTCGATTTCCAGAATGCAAACAAAATAGCGCATAATTAGTAACACAAATAAAGAGAAAGTGGTATAGTAATTATCCACCATCTGCTAAATGTCAAGGAACAGGCACCAGTTCCAATTATGTGGTTTTATTTTAAATTGAATTAATTGGCGAGGGATTACTTGCAATTATCTCCACTAAATGTTGGTCTTTGGATCATTTTGAGAAAACGATATCGAAGGGAATTCAGATAATAATGCCACGATTACAGACGTAAGTGCTTTTATTGGCAACGGCCTATTTTTCTGTATTAGTACCTTCTAAATTGTAATTGTATTATTCTATAACCTATTATATATAACGATGAGTTTGTTTGAGCGTGCATACTTCAAATGGAAAGTATAATTATATTATTATCATTTTGTTTTCCGTGTTCTTGTTATCGTTGTAAACTCGATCTTCAGAATGCAAACATAATATTATCGAATAATTGTTTCAACAAAATGTTTAGATGTATAGGATCATAATACTCCGCATGTGAATGAAGTTTCGTTTGTATCGCAACTGCAGTCATTTTGGTCGTATTTGTTTAGGTCTATTGTGCTATAATTTATTTAAAATATCTAAAGAGCGTGTTACCAAGATGCAATAAAATTCCTTTTACAAAAATAGATAACAGTTATAACCGCAAGCTACGTAACTTTGTACAACTCCCAAGTTTAAGACAAGTTAAACTATTAAAAATTAAGTATGGAGCTGCATTCCGTGTTCATATTCCCATAGGCACATGATTGTGAACAAACACACGAGTTTTCTCCAAAGTTAAAATTGGACTTATCGCTTTTCGGAACTAACATGCTTTTCGTAATCATATTAACCCAAGTTCTATAATAACCAATGATAACGTATAGAAAATGAACATTTATTCAAAACTATGTAAATGTGCTTTAGTGGTTGTAATGCTTTTGACATAAGGGCCGGGGTCAGCGGCGACTTTGAGATATTGTTTACGCACATTTTCTCCGCCATTTATGTTTTGTTTGTGCCGAATTTGTTTACTAAAGTACATGTTAAAATGGCGGAGCATGTGTGGTAAGTGCATGAACACATGTATGGAAAACAAATATGCATGATGTTTTCGCGTTAAGCTAAATAGACTATACCACTGGGTCAGGGTACTAACGCAAATGGGAAAACGAGGGAGCAAGACTTGTGACCCGGCATCCTTTATAACTTGTTAAAAAGTAACTAACTTTTATGCCGTTCAGACCGACTTATATTCGTGAATTACACCGATACAATAGCGGAGGAATTCTCTCGAACCTAAATTGGATAAATAAAGGTGAAATCAGCGCATGTCATTGAGATCGAGATTTACCCAGATTACGATCTGCTGTGTATTTATTATTGGGCTTAGATTTGGCGGGTGCATGGTCAGGCTGTCAAGGCACATCGACTTTTGACCCTGTGCATCGCTGTTTATCCGGAGAAGTTATCCGATCCTATTCACACAGAGCGTTTCATCGATGTGTCACCGATAGAACGATTAATGTATACTATTTAGTTAATTAATGGAATTAATCCCTTAAAACCATTCATGTAGTACACTTATTTAAACAAGTGAGCACAGGCGCATCCGCTTTAAATTTGGTGGGTATGAAAGGCGTATTGCACGGTAAACTGTAAGTGACGTTAGTTCACAGCTTGTTTGACAGTAATATATAACAACATCAAAACTGACACGAGAAAAGAAAAGAAAAAATGGAAAGTAGGCCTCGCGTGGTAACCCAGATGTGAGCAAGATGAAATGCACGTGCAAAATTTGACGTAATACGACGATTATTACTTGTATACAAGCTTGCATCATAACCAACGTTGTAGCTACCTTTATTTTCCCATATGACATGCATTTACTAGCTTATTTGGTAAGATGATTAAATAAGGCATCGTGAGCATAAACAAGGAAAGTTCATGTGACCCCATGGAACGTCGATCCCGTTTATATTGCAATGCGGTGATCAGTAGCGTACTCAGGGTTAACCGAAGAGAGTGCAAGGTCACCCCCTCCCCCAAAACAAAAAATAGACGCCATTTAAACAAAATGGAAAGAATACCCGCAGAAAGTTGGTGTGTGTTTATCTGTGTGTGTGTGTGTGTGTGTGTGAGGGGGGGGGGGGTGTACCTCTTGAGCTCTTACCCTTACCCCTCCCCCTTGTTTCATCAATGATACAGTGGGTTTTTTTTTAGCGAGTCTGAAAAAAACCCGAATGGTATTTAAAGAAAACAACTAGCAAAAAAGGTTATAATAATTATGGCCATGATGAAAGGAAATAGGAGCTCATATGTTAGTTTCATATTTCACATTAAAATTTATGTACTGAATAATAAATATAGTGATGTTCAGTATATGCAAAAAAAAAAACATCTGGCCAATTTTCTTTTTTTGTTTATAGAGAAAACCTTTCGTTAATTAACTTCGTGAATAAAACATCATCTCTTGACGTAAGACCTGCAACTGAGACAACTTCTAATGACACCCTTAATCAATAACGACTTCTGCAGCTGCCGAACATTAAAACAATCTTATATCAGATCTATTTTGATGATGCGTAATGCGAATCGGGAATATCTTCAGTATTAGTTTCCCCCTGGGAAATTACAATTTCTCTTTTAATACTATCATGTTTAAATTGATTATGAAGGCTGTTATGCACATTCCCTTTACTATCATGTTTAAATTTTTTGGTTAAAGAAACTTTCATGTTGACACTCACTAATATCTACATCATAGCACAAACAACTTCTGCCTTTTGATTTGGTATCTTAATTTTAAAAGAATAGGTTGCCGCAATACAACAGACAAATAAAACGTCATGCATTCACATTAACAATTATATTTCTAAATCGCACAGTGCAATGATTTGGTTTTCAGTTATTGTCACGTGAAAATTGTTGTTATTTCATTTTACTTTATACATTACACGTGTATAAATGTTACACTTTATGGACATGTATATATTGATGTGTAATCTAACAATCAACATGTTCACATCACTCAAATATACATTTAAAAAATAGTAAGGTGGTACCAATATCAAATGCAACAGATACAAATTATTTTTGTTAACGTGATTAGTTTCTATACGAGTATAGAAGTGTTATATCTAGCCAGCACACGTTGATAAACGCATCCATGGTTTGGCGTTCATGGTCGTACGCGCTGGACAGGTGGAGGCGCCAGGGAATTCGACAGCGTCAATAAGGGGCGTTCGCTAGGAGCGACGCCACATAATATTCACCGCAGGATATGGTGAGCAATCAATTATTAAAGCTATTTTCCCCATTTGTATTGACGAGCGACCTTTTTTCAAGTCACTAGTTCCATTTATGCATCCAGCATATACACAGTTACAGAAGTGGTAAGATATTTCCCCAAAATGAATTAATTTGATTTAATTTATTGTCAAATTGTCTTACTGTGTCTAAAAATATAAATACAACCCCAAAAGCGCTTCGGTTTATCCTAACTTCATTCTGTTGGATTTATATTATTATTGTTTCTGTTACTCTACTCTATACATTAATTCAACTTCATTTCCACTCATCACAAGCAGTGCAATATTAATAATGAAACTAATATACCAATTTTCATGGTCAACATTTTGCAAAACAAAACTATTCGTGTTATGTTTGCAATATTGTTTTCTGTTCTTTTAAAGGTGGTTCAGGTTCATACATCAAACGTGCGGTGCTATCTTGCGAACGCCTTGCGCATGCGCGGTGTGAATTAGATACTGGTTCGGCGTTATGCACTATGACGTGCGCACACACTAGTCTATAGTGTATTAATATCAAACCGCGATGTAGCGTTTCAAACAGCGCCCTTTACATCCCCACGTCTGACAATCGTTAATCTTTTACAGAAAGTCTCGACATTTGTGTGATCCCACCCCTGGGCCCCGTTCGTAAAACTTTTCCAATGTGTCCAATTATGGTAACTACCATGGCAACAGCTAAAATGCTTGTTGCTGATTGGCTGTTGGTATATAATACCATAATTGGTCACTTACAATAATTGGAAAAGTTTTATGAAACGGGGTCTAATCAGTAATTGCATATGGAGGGAACCGTATGGCATTAACTTTATAAGTATAGGTATTTAGCAAACTAAGCCTGAGTGTGAACCCAACTAACAAGATATGAGTAACTGTATACTGAATATAAACGTGACAGATGTGCTACGTGCTGCAGCTGGCCCGATTTATTGCACAGTGGAACATGATAGGGCAAGGACCGAGGCCCAACTTGGTTCCACACTGAAGTAATGCCCGGCGCAGACAGAGGCCCGACTCGACTGGTTGTCATTCCGATCGACTCAGTTTTCAGTGCCTCGCGACACACATTTTGCCAGTCGAGAGACAGTCGGATGCCAGTTGGGGCCGATTCAACACGATACATCTGCTCCGACCGACCGGGCCCAACTCTAGCCTGATTTAAACCAGTCGGATCGGGTCGAGTCGGCTCTGTCTGCGCCGGGCTTAACACATCGGACTCGAGCTTGTATTTAAAGGGATCAAATAGCAAATTATTTTCTTCGGCAAATCAAGTAAATAATAGAAGTGTAACAGAGTGAAGAAATTGCAACCACTGGAATGCCAGGGCTTGGAAAAAGTTAACTGAATAACTGTGGCTAAAAGCCTTCCGTCCCAATTTCAGTTGTTGTCCACATGTCATCAAAGTCATTAGAACTCTTTAAAGGGACTTAGTTAAACATTGTCCAAATCCTTAAAACTTACTTGGAACTCTAGTGGTTCTCTCATACCTTATCATATTCGTATTAACAATAACATCAAGGGACAGGTTTCGGTTTTTTCAAATTTCCATTTCGTTCAAAAGGTATTTACGATTGAAGTGTTCAGATATGAAATTGTCTACGGGATAATTTCATGCTGTGTATAAAGTAAGTACAATGAGTTAGTGAATATCACTTTGCATTTTTGCTCATATCTCGGCCAAAAATCATCCAATTTACGTGAAATTTTCACACATTACTTTGTGGACATATCAGATCACTCCAATACACATTTTATTAATCACTCATCACTTTTTGCACTTGCCAACAAAGTTTAATACTAGATCTATTTATTATTGTCGAATTGAGCGTACATGATTTGTTTTCCTTATGATTATATGAACGAATATTTTGTTTTAATAATTTGTAGACGAATCGACATTGTACTACACTAACCAGCGAAAACAAAATGGCAATCAACTCAACCCAGCTATACTATCATGTACATGTGAAAATGACCGGGGGAAATGAGATAGGTATAGTGTGTGCTGCACTATTAGTATTATCGCCATGCCGGTCGCTGTTTGTTTTGATTTAATGTAAACGCAATTATGAGTTGGCCGTTCCTTATCCGTGTCACATTCCAACGAAGTCTCGTGTGTTTGCTTGGTATACACGCTAGCTATCGCCGGTACAGTCTCTACACTACAGACATGCATGTGTGCAGCAATCAGTTATGTATCAAGAGAAGGGGGAGGGGACTCCTGGGCCCGAGCACCCCCCCCCCCCCCCCACCCCTCCCCCTATCAGGGCCGTTTTTGTTTGTTTTGCTCGATGCTTGCTTGTTAGTCTAGACAGTTTAGTCGTGGTGCTTTTTTCTTTCGTTTAGTGACCCACCATCTGTATCTATTTGTTTGTTTTTTGTCAGTATGATCTTTGAATAGCTAACATCTAAAGTATTCCAGGGGCTCTGCCCCCTGGACCCCATCTGAAGCGCCTGGCCTCGTGCTTGCGCGCTCGCGGGTCGGAGCCCCTCTCTTGGAGAAGTCATGTCTACGCCACTGGCAGCAATGTTTAATATCATCTGACTTAGTAAAATACGCGTCGGTGATTGGCTAAACACGGTCACATGATTGGGGTGTCAATTTGGTATGACACCCACCCGCGATTCAATCAACATTACAAAAAAAAGTACACAATACCGGTACGTACGGGACCGTATCGTACCGCTATATACCGTACCGTACGATAATCATTCTTCTCGCAGCCTCGCAGGCACCAAAATCAAACGAAAATCAGCGATTTCCAGTACAATTTGATCAGATAATTACCTGATTAACACAATCGAAGGAAACAATCAACACTCATTTCCGATATAGAAATGCAGTGATCGGAACATGTTGAGATATTAGTGCGGAGAGAGGCAAATTACGTACGAAAATCGACTGTATTGTGCATTGTGCACAGGCTATGTAATGTGTGTTTTGTTGTGTTGCGTGATGTGTGTGTGTGAGTGAGTGAAAAGCCCAACGTCCACGAAACGGATTTTTTTAGATGATAGTCACAGATCATAGTCAGATGATATAACAGTCGTCAACTTTGTTGTCGGGAAAATCATGGAATGTTCCAATCCTCGGGATTTTAAATGCTATTTCGTGAAGAAAATAAGTCCCTCGACTACGTCTCGGGACTCATAATCTTCCCTCTATAGCATTTAAAACCCTCGGAGTTGAACATTCCGTGATATCACCTCCACCACCAGTTAACAACTGTATAATAACGAATGTGTCACCAACATGTATAATGTACACGTACATAAAAAGAGTACATTAAAGGGATAGTTGAGTTTTGGTAGAGAGGGTGCTAGATTCCTTTTTTTTTGTGAGGTAATGAAAAACTGAGTGTAAAATTTGAAAGAGCATAATATTTAAATAATAAAATCATCTTTGTTTGATCAAAATCGGTTCAGAGACGGCTGAAATATCCATAAATATAACAATTTGTAATAAACCTGGGGCCCCAGGTTTATTAGAGAATTTTGAACCAGCCGTTAAAAATTCAAAAAAATGCTTCCTCTTTTCAAAAAGTAAAAAAATAGGTATTTAAATAGTTGTTGGTTATTTCTCTATCTAATCACTATCTCAACAAAGCATCACATGCACAATATTTTATTCAAAATGGTTGAATCCGATGAGTGTTTAGAGAGCGCCCTCTTACGTTTTAACGGCTCTTTTTGAATGATAACATGATCTTTACTGCGTCATGTGTAATTTTGTGTTCCTTTCTAGTTATAACTATTAGTTTGTAATGTAATGATGCAGGTTTTAGTTACTAAATTTCAGTTTCACCAAAACTGTACTCTCCTTACCAGAACTCAACTATCCCTTTAAGGTAGAACATTTAAGATGTTATTTTTGTAGTAAGTTATTTCAAGTTTACCAAACGTTCTTTTCCGTGTATCGCATTCCATGGATGTCTCGTATGAGCAGACTTGTTATATTCCTATATAGGCTACACTGTAGTGTACAATGTATTATCTGGAATGTTCCACCTTCATGTTTACATGCACATTATAAGAATACAATATGCCAAAACAGTTAAGAAGTTATTTTTGTATACACGTATAAATAAGTTAACTGTTCTTTTCCATATCACATTCCAACGAGGTCGAGTGTGTGTTTACTCGCTATACACATTATCGTCCGTATATTTAATTCGCATATTATAAGTGCAGCAATGCAGCAATGCATCACAACATAGTGTCGAATTAGGGTAACACAGCTACGAAGATATTTTTGAATGAAATTATTGCAAAATCAATGTTATATATTTCATATTGCATTCCACTAACGTCCCGTGTGTTTATAGTTTGCTATGTCGGTTTTTTATACACTGTTAAAACGCTGTGTAACAAATTCAACAACTTGTTGACAATTTTCAACAACCGCTGTTTAAAGTGATGCCTGTAAAGTGTCCAACTCCACAAAAATAATTGGAGCTTCCTCGTTTCTCTCCTGCCGTGTTGTTTAGCTTATGGTAAGAGAGGAATAAAATAGGGTTAGATTTTTCAAATGTCTCTTTAGTATGAAGATAATTATCATTGAAAATCATTATTTCAAAAGCGTTAGCAAACGCTTTTGATAAAAAGTACAATTGCCGTAGCTGAACACGTCCGGCCAGCGCGCGTGGGAAACCTTCCCGACCCGACTGAACTTTGAGCCGAGCGCGCGCAAATTCCATGAATTCTGTACCGTCTGTAAACATACACGGGTGCGGATATCGCAAACGGATGATTTTTACTGCGACAAATCTACGCAGGCCATCAGTATTCGGTGATAAAATATGAACTCAATATTCGTTTTTCACTAGGTAAACAGTGTTCGTTTTCTTTCAAACTTTCACAAATCTTTAAATTGTATTTTACAATGATATTTATATAGGATTGAAGTCTCAAATGTCATTTTGTGCAATATCTGACACTTTACAGGCATCCCTTTAGGCTTTAACATATTATGAACCATCCAACTGTTCAACATTCAACAACCCCAGTTGTTTAAAGTTTACACAACTGTTGTTTATAATAAATGTCAATTGTTGAAATAGCAAAATACAAAACAAGATGTAAAAGCGGCAAGGGTTATAAGACTAACATGCTACCACTGCACTAAACTTGGTTCGCTTGGTTTGCGATGGGACAAAGGGGGGTTTTGTCGCGATGATTTCGCGGTCGAAACTATCACGTGATTTAACACGTTTCATCAACGCTTGAACAATGGCCGCTTCACACAACCCTTCTTTGTACAACTTATCATGCTACACCTACAGTTGTATGAAAAGATTCAACGACAATGTTTACACAGCGTTTTAACAGTGTAGTGGATAGTTGCGTAATACAACTATATTCGCCGACTGGTTTTGCACCTATACAATGTGTGTATAAAGTAAGTTAAAGTTCAGTGTTTTAATGATAACAGTGGCCAATTCTACATTAAACTAATTAGATCACGATGACGATTGAATTTTGTATCAGACAAACTTGAGTGGATGACCTCGATAATAAAATAATTACGATTAATTACTACCTTCTACACTGCAATTAGTTAAATTGCCCAGTGAACCTCTTAACACAAATAATAAGGGGAAAAATGTATCTACAATTTGGACACACACATACACACACCAAAACAAAAACAACGCATGTACATACATAGGCGTGGCCAGGGGATGAGGGTGGGGCCCAGGGGAGGGGGGTTTGGGGGACCAAAAAATTACTGTATTTTGGGGTTTTAACCCCCCCCTTTTTTTTTAACCCCCCCCCACCCCCCCCCCCCCCCCCCCCCCCCCCCCCCCCCCCCCCCCCCCCCCCCCCCCCCCCCCCCGCTTACAGGATTCTCAACCAATGGTCTTGGTCTCTGCCTCGATTTTTTTTTGTAAACGTGCTTGTGTGCGTGCTGGTGTGCATGTGTGCAAATGTATGTGCGTTTGTGAGTGTGTGCGTGTGTTTTGTGCGTGTGAGTTTGTTTTCGAGTGTATACATGTGTATGTTACCCCCTAAATGATTAATGTTACAATTAACAATTACATCAAGACAATATAAAACAGAACATTACAGTGTAAATACATAGGACGAATTTGAAATTTGAATAGTGTTTTAATGAAATTGGTTGCCAATTGACGAAATTGCTTTCGCTTTTATTTGTTCAGCAACTGTGACCGACGAATTTGATTTGCAATTGACGAAAATGTGTGACTAATTACTAAATTGTTTGGTCTTTGTGTTAAATTGATCGACGAAAGACGAAATTGATGTTAGAATTTCCGCTCTGGTGGTTCCTCGGGACGAATTTGAATTACAAATTAATGAAATTGAATGACAAAAGTGTTAAAATGAATGGGAAAACCTATATTTGTTTTGCATAAAATACGGTACACTAGGTTCCCGTTAGCATTGTGTTAACACGTGCGTGCTTATGCTGGATTTGAAAGTTGTATCCCCAGTATACATGGTATACTATAAGACGGTGAATGTATATTTCTGCGCATAAGAGTGAATGCAGGAATATATAAATTAGGTACCTGCACCATGCATTTTTAATCCATTTCCTTCTATGAGTGACCTGTTGCTTTTGTCTCGTTAAATATAGATGAATCATATAGATACAATGTAATCCGTGATGAAGATAGATGTATCGAGAGCGTTGCTATGGCAACAGCCTATTCATACAGTTTACAACGCATAATGCCATCCCGACTAATAGGCTCGGAAAATAGGAATAATCGGATTTAGTGTTGTCAAATTTGATCTCTTGTTTGATAGGCTTGATGGATTACAGTTCTTATACAGCTGATGCAGATATGATGTAGGTCGTTATGAATAAAGCCTGAATAATCAGTATGGATATGTCAGCGTATACAATTATCAGCTGCACCCTATTATAATTTGGGATATTATTTTGTTCATCAACATAAGGTAGAACTTATCATGTTTTCCCCGTTCGATTTTGATTAAATCGATTTTTTTTTCTTCAGATTATTCTAACTTGAACACACGTAGTTGTGTAAAAAAAAAACAACACAACACCCATTCAAATGTGTTATAGTCTAGAAAAGGATCATACTAACACGTTCACTTCGAGACTCTGAAATCCCCATAGATTTTGTACATAGGGGCTAATAGTCTTTTCCGAAAAGGGGAAAGTACACAGTAGAGCGCAGAATTGTTTGTGTACAAAGTGCACTTTAAAGATCCAGCTGTATTTTAAACACATCGCAATTAAAAAGAGAAAGGCGCCCAATAGGTAAAGTTGCCTTTTATACAAGTGTCGTTGTTGGATAGGAACATCATAAGTTATAACTAGAAATAGATTAGCCTTAGGCTGCTAATTTCTGCATGATACAAACGTGTTTAATCAGGCGTAGAAATTAACAGATGTTTTGGGGATTCGGTGTTCGTTATTCGCCAATAACCTTGTAATATTAACATGATTATATTTGTTATACCAGCGTAAATTCTGCTGCCTGCGTATGACAATACAAATAAATTTCCATGCATTACGAAACTGGCAGGGCAGTCAATTTGGCACTTTTAAAATATAGAGCATATTTTTTCCGAACACTATTACCTTCTAAAATTATTTTGTTTGCATAACATATCATTCTCTCTTCATATTATCGGTTTGTATCTCGATAAAATAAAATGTATTCATGGAAATGAGTGCTCATTTGTTTATATTTAGTTAAATCTCTTTTAATATATACACAATAACAAACACACACATAAACAATTGAATTCACCCATCCATCAAGGGATGTATGAGTTAATAGAGCATTGATATACTTATACCTCAATAGAATGCTTATTTATTGCGCTGCAGTACCTTTAAATCACATTACTATATCAAAATAAAGTTTATGATACTATTTTCATTATACACTTTTAGAGAAAAGTGAATTTCGAATAGTTTGTGCTCCATCCGATACCGATGTATATTCCACAGCGAAATCGTTCGTATGATCCAAGCCTGGTATGATCACTTTTGAACAAATAATTGGTGTGTCCCTATAAACGAACCGAATATAATTATTGTCTGTATCTTTTCTTCTTCACTTTAAGATGCAGTCATGTTTGAACAAATTATTCCCTTTCTCTACACGAAAAGGGTATACGTTTCTGTAAATTGTGACTTTTCTTCTTCACTCTTTGTACACTCAGATGTGGAAAAATAATTTGTTTTCCTCTACACGAACAAATGATATTATCTGTACATTAAACTTTTCTTCTTCACTTTTTTATATACAATCGTGTTTGAAAAATGGTTCGTTTTCTTGTCGACTTTTCTACTTTTGTTTTGCTCGCAGAGCCAGCCGGCGCCAGCCTGTTTCATGTTGCGTAATCCGAGATTTTGCCAAATCCTTGAAGTGGGTCGAATGTCTTCTGGACGCCCTTGAATATGTTACACATAAATCCCCATGTCAGCACTAAATACTTAAAGGGAACTAGTAAACATTGTCAGCATCCTCAAAACTTAATTGGAACTCTATAGTTGTTCTCACTTACCTCATTGAATTCGTATTACCAATTGAATATTGTTGATCCATTAGTTCATATTTTTAATTTATCATTATTAAATGGGCAAGTGCCGAATGTCATGAAAATTGCGAAGGTTATACCTCTTTTTAAGAAGGGTGATAAATTAAATATTAATAATTATCGGCCAATATCTTTATTGTCTTCATTCTCTAAAGTTTTGGAAAAAATTATATTTGTTCGAACCGTTTCTTTCTTAAAGCAAAATAATATTTTGTCAAGCACTCAGTTTGGGTTCAGAGAAAAACATAATACTATTCATGCATTATTATCCTTTATTGATAAAGCAGCTCATTCATTTGATGAGTCCTCGCACATGATTGGTATTTTCCTGGATTTCTCCAAGGCCTTTGACACGATCAACCACGAAATACTACTTAATAAACTTTATCATTATGGTGTGCGTGGAAAGGCCTTGGAGTGGTACAGGAATTACCTTTCTAATAGGCAACAATATGTATTTTTGAATAATAATAAATCATTAATGTCTCATATTAATTGTGGGGTTCCACAGGGCAGTATTTTAGGCCCCCTTTTATTTATAATATACATAAATGATTTTTGTAGGTCATCTAATATTCTTTCGTTTATACATTTTGCTGATGATACTAATTTATTTTTTTCTCATCATGACCCACTTGTACTTGCTGAAACAGTCAATAATGAATTATGTAAGGTTCTTCAATGGATTAGAGCAAATAGGTTATCTCTTAATCTACAGAAAACAAAATATATGTTATTTAGTAAATCAATTGATTTATTGCCTGTTAATATTTCTTTAGAAGATTATTCATTAGACTGTGTTCCTTTCATTAAATTTTTAGGAGTAATTGTTGATAATAAATTAACTTGGAAACATCATATTGACAACATTTGTAATATAATATCTCGTAATATTGGTATAATAAATAGACTTAAAACACATCTTCCATTAAAATCATTATTAATGCTTTACTCTTCTTTAATACTACCATATTTAAATTATGGCTTGCTGGCTTGGGGCAACACTTATCATAGTTATTTAGATAAATTATTTTTATTGCAAAAGAAGGTCTTACGCATTATTTTTAATTTATCTCCACATTACCACACTGATTATTTATTTTTGGAAAATGAGTTGTTAAAGATTCATGATTTATATTCCCTACAATTGGGACAATTTATGTACAATTTTAATAAAAACCTTTTACCTTCCGCGTTTAATGACATGTTTGTAAAAAATCGTACGTTTCATAATTACCCGACAAGACATTCAGAAGAATTTCATTTACCCCGTTTAAGAACTCTTTCAGCTCAATATACATTCTTTTATGAAGGCCCCAAATTTTGGAATAATCTTAGTGATCACATTAAAG
>JBAMJV010007417.1:0-67624 GCA_037951105.1 Echinarachnius parma
GCCTCTTGTTGCCACACCACTGAAGGGGGGGGGGGGGGGTAGGAATAATATAGGGAGGTGTCAGGTGGAGAGAGATGGTGGCGAATTGTTTGCGAATGCCTCTCGATCGCACGCGACACGCCCTTCCAAAGCTGCTATTAAAGCTTTAATATTATAATTTGCTTTGATTTCTTGATCATCTCAACTTAATGAAAGTGAAGAATTCAGAAGAGGGAGGGAAGAGTGGGGGGGGGGGGGGGGGGGGGGGGTGGCAAGTAATGAAAGGCTAGACAGGGACGGGTAGGATGAACAGAAGGAGGTGGTGGAGAGATGGTGGCGAAGTATTTGCGAATGCCTCTCGCACGTGACACGCCCTTCCAAAGCGGCTATTAAAAGCTTATTCGATCCGCTTTCGTCTCGCATTCGATTCTCACTTGTGGCGGAGACGGACCGAGCATCCGGTTCGCTGTTCAGAAATTTTTCTTCATGGACTTGCATGGCTGAAAAAATATTCTGACAATCTTGTATATAAGCGTGCAATTTTCAATTCCATTTACAGCGTCTCACTCTTACGGATTTATTTTGACTTCGAAAACAATTATGCTCCAAAAGGATTGATCTACTGTTTACACCCCTACAATTTGTAAAGACATCGTTAACTAAACCATTTTTAGTCTGTCTATCTCGAATAATTGTATTCCTAACAGAGTTGAGTAAACATTATCCTTCCATACCGTATTCTTTCAATTATATTGAAATCGATAACTATTTTGCTTGGAATTGGTTGGTCGCCAATGCCCACGAGGCCCTCACAGGATGAGAAGAACGTCTTTGTCACCAGTGTTCGATTCCGGAGCCGAACTCAGCGATGAAAGCGGATCTACCCACTCGACGCCCGATTCGTGCTATCAACCATCAGACGGTGAGGCGCATCCTCTGCGGAGACATTCGCTGGTGGACTACGGCAGCCGTCAACCATCGCGGTGGGCATATGATGACGGGTAGTGACGGTGCGGTGACGAGGGAGCTACAGGCGATGACGGAATCGAGGCTAAACGAACTCCAGACGCGAGGTTTATCATCTTATCTGATCGGGAATCTGCACTCTACGTTGTCGCCGTCGACACTCGTGCAGATGATGGCGATGAGTCATCGTCGTCGTTATGTGGCGACATCAAACCGGGGTCCGAGCACGACCAGCAGGATCTGCGACTCAAGATCAACAGCCGGGAGCGGAGGCGCATGCACGACCTCAACAAGGCGCTCGACGGGCTCCGCGAAGTGATGCCTACGCGCAGGGCCCCGCTGTACGCAAACTCTCAAAGATGTCCACACTCCTCCTCGCGAAGAACTACATCATGATGCTCCGCAGCAGCGTGGACGAGATGCGAGCGTTGCTAGGAGACGTTTACCAGGGCCAGCCGGAGCGAATCTCGTCGGGGCTTACATCGCTTCCCCACGCGTCACCGATGTCGCGCGGTCATTCGTCAGCGCTTTCGAATCACACTCGCTCTCTGTCGAGATCGCCGCGAGATCCCCCTGTGTGTCTTGACGGTCCCGTCAACCCCTTGGTCAATCAACACAATCACTACGATAACCACATCATTACAGCAGCTCTGTTCATTCGACGACGGCCTTGTCGACATACGGTGCCGCAAAGATTGGGGTCAACGAATATATACTCAGTGAAAACATCGACAGCAGGAAACCAACGCAGATGACACCCGCACCCGAATTCGAACTAAACAAGATGAAGCGTTCGATTGGTGATCGTCGAGCGGCGCTATTTGGGACATCATCACCACCACTCGCGGAAGAAAATGCGTACACATCGCCTTTTAAACCAGTAAGGCCGTCATCACTTTCGTCATCGTTTATTCCAAGAGGGACGTCATCAGCTCTACATCCACCCATATCGATGATGACGAGCCCTGCGAAGTCTCATGATGGTCCGATATCGATCACTGGTACGGCAGCATGGTCACCGTCTATTTCTATATCGCCATCATCATCATCTGCGCCATCATCCACTCCAGAGTGGACTTCGCAAGCCAAAGTGATATCGGCATCATTCAAATCATCGTCATCACCACCAACATCATCGACATCACTACTACCGTTGAACATCGACTTCGCGCGTCAGCATCTTCGTCATCATCACCATCGTCATCATCCTCGATATCATACGCTGACGGACAACCACATCAGTCATCTGGGACATGCCCATGCTCCTAACATTATATAACCTGCATGACCACACTCGGTGGTTGATCTGTATGTGGTTATACGTCGGGACGATTTTGAACTCGTCTTACCTTGTCTACCGTTCCGATGCAGAGTGCCAAATCGAGAGCGTCTTGTGAATTACACGTAATGATGTATACAGTCGTTATGAATCTCTTTATTAGCTACGACGACGAGAACTTTTTAATAAAGCAAGAAATAAATCATTATAAAACAAAGGGGTAGTTAAGTTTTGGTACAGAGGGCGCTGCACGAAATAATTTTGTTGTGAGATAATGAAAAACTGAGTGTAAAATTTGAAAGAGCATACAATTTTGAATTAATGGCAGAATAAACTTTGTTTGATCAAAATCGGTTCAGAAACGGCTGAAATATCAATAAATATATCCAATCATAATAAATCTGGGGCCCAGATATATTCGATGATTTTTTTATTTTATTTAAAAATGCTTACACTTTTTCAATTTGTTTGAAAAGAGGCTTTAAAATAGTTGTTGATGATCTCTCTATTGAATCACCTTTTCAACAAAACGTCACATGCATAATTTTGTATGAAAAATGGTTGAAACCAATGCTTTTTTTAGAGAGCGCCCTCTTGTGTTTTAATGTCTCTTTTTGGATGATAACAGGCTTTTACTTAGTCGTTTGTAATTTTGTATACATTTCGAGCATGGTAGAGTTATAACTATTAGTGTGTAATGTTATTATGCAGGTTTTGGTTACTAAAGCTCAGCCTTACTATACTTAATATTTTGATATGTTTTGTTGGAAGCAATAATAAATTGAAATTGAAATTGAAAAAATTACCACAACTGTATACAACCCCTTTAACCCTTGTCTTCAGCATGAACAAAATCTATCCGTTGTCCTTTCTATCAAAAACACACAATTTTACGAGCAAAAACAATTAATCGTTATTGTGTGTTTTGACATTTATAGATATTGTTTGTGTTATAGATCGATACTTCTTTGTTTCGATTTGTAAAAAAAAAAAAAGGACTTCTTTCATTGAAGTGAAAAACTTCTGGCTTATGTGTACGTTTGAATCATGTTGTTGTTTTGTTTTTTCAAAAGAAAACTTTGGTGGTATATACCGTATTTGTCGGTGTATTACCCGCACCTTTTTTCAAAAAAAAAGAAAAAAAAGGGGGGGTGCGGTTAATACACGACCATATTAAATGCACTTTTTTTTTTTGGGGGGGGGGTGCGGTTAATACACCGGAGCGGTTAATACACCGACAAATACGGTATACCAGACAATTAACAATGACTGGGTTTTCGTGTGCAATATCATAACGTTGTTGTTTTATAGGAACGAATGCAAATTGCATTGCAATTAATTCACACCAATATAAACGCTATCAAGTTTATAGTGTTTCTATATATAGGTTAAAGTGATTTCTTTTATCCTCTATATGGTTTTGGGAAAATATAAATATAGTGTTTATGCTTATGCTGGGTATATAGAAAAGTTCTGGACGAGAATGTATATGAATGTATTCATATTTTCATATTATCACCTGTTCAAACAACATTATAAGTTATAGCTCGAACTCCTCTGTATTTTCATATTCTGTATACTATATATAATCTTCTTATCTTCAAGCGCTTAGTGGCTTGTTTGCAATAAAGGAACTACAGCGTCTAGATGGCCTAATTTTCACAATTCGGCTCTCTATAATAATTTTTCCCGAAGAAAAATAATTTGGCAGTCATTTCTCATGAAATCAATCAATTTTGGGGTAATTAGTAAATATCTAATTGTCCTGGGAACGCCCCTTTTAAATCGCCAAAATGTGACGTCATCTAAAGAACGGACTAAATTCTGTAGATGACGCGTCATGACGTAAGCCAATGAATTGTCAATCACATGTCGATCACGCTGCCGATTCCGGACCCTAAATGTGGGTGGGGCGTAAACTGGCTGCTAAGTGAGATTGTGTTTATTTTCATGGATTTTTTTTTCGGCAGACCTATGTTTCAAGTCATCAACTATGGAATAAGTGTCAAAGTACGTTGCATTCTTTAGGTCCTTTAAGCGCTATTTAAATTCGTCATGTTCTATTATCATATGTATGATACCGCCCTCTCGACCAAACTTTGTTTTCGTTTTATATAAATCTGTACACATATTTTGAATTCTAAAACTTGAATCTAACGTTTATTTTATATTAATTGCAAGATTGTTTGATAAAAATCCGTCAAGATATTGCCGGAATATTTTTAATTGAAACAATTAGATTCACAATTTTGTAAAAAAATCAGTGAGAGAATCTTCAAAGCAAGAACATTTCTAACTTGCATTTTGAATGAAAACAACCACCCGATATCGTTCTATATACTCTTCAAGTATATGGTTGCATAATAACTTTAATTTTCGTGTTTTTTGTTTTATGCAGGCTTACAACTTTTATTCAGTAAAAATTCTGTTCGACCATAGCACTTTGACTTCAGACCAACTTCTGCAAGCGAATAATTATGTAAGCTGTAATAGCGTAAGAAATAGATCAAGCAACAAAAAATGTTTTGTTTTTACATACCGGTTTTAATACATATTTCGAATTTAAGATAGTATCTGATTTTTTCTTGAATTAAACAATCGTTTCAAACGTTTAAAAAAGTTAATATTCTCTCTAATTGGTGCATTTTATGTTTTCATGAATGTAAAGAGGATCCTATAGTGCATTTGTTTGTGTGATTGCCACGGTCGAATGTTGATTGTGTGTGTTTGATTTGCAGATTAATTGCTTGGTTGGTTTTTATTCCAATAAGAACATTAATTAAGAACAGTTTTCAATAGCGATATGTAATATTTAGAAATCTAGAAGAGATTACGTGCAAAATACAATATCCCAATTGTTGTCAATTTGAGATATTGGCGAATTGTGAAGTTGTTGAAATAAAATATAAGATGGTTTTATAAAACATGTTATACTTTTCACTTATTAAGCGAAGTATCATTTAAAATAAACATATTTCTTTAATAATATATAGTATTAGAATGGCTGCCTAAAACTAATGCGTTATCATGCAACAAAACAATTATTTTAAAGTTCCTATACAATGGTCATTAAAATGTCACTACAATTCATTACAATCATATAAACAATTATAGAAAGACGCATCATAATAGAAATAAAAAATATTATTGTGCATTAGGCTACTTGATCGTGTGACTGGCATGGAAGTGCATAAATGTCACGTTGCCCAGGGATGCGAGATAGGACTCTTGTATAAATGCCCCCGCCCCCCCCCCCCCCCCCCACCCCTCTTAAGGAAGAAAACAACATAATGGAGAAATAAGTGTATTAATTTATAATGAATCTAAATAATGAAAATAACAATAGTGATTCTAATAATAGGCCTAATGATCTAGAGACAAAATTAAGAAATTCAGTGAGTACTACTAGAGTTCCGCAACAATGTTGTTGTTTGTGGTTCTGGCGTTTATTCTGAGCCATTCATAAATTATTTGGTTAGTTGGTTACTTGTTTTAACAGAGAGCGCTCTTTATCATCACCATCCGAGAGACGCAGCTAAGGTTCGAACCCACCATGGCCTTGCATTCTCTGGGGCACAGGATACAACTGACAAGCAAACGCAGACATAATATCATAATTTGGGATTCCATGAACAGATTT
Source organism: Echinarachnius parma (assembly GCA_037951105.1). NCBI lineage: Eukaryota > Metazoa > Echinodermata > Echinoidea > Clypeasteroida > Echinarachniidae > Echinarachnius > Echinarachnius parma. The sequence continues at coordinate 5,865 of JBAMJV010007417.1, forward strand.
TGCATATGGTATGTGACTTTAAAGTGGTATTATTCATTATTCTTATTCATTTTGCCAATTTTCTTGCGAATAGCAAATTGAAAACGAAATAATGGCAACATGGTACACTGCACTAGTTAACTGGAGTTCTAGTTCTCATTGGATGGGAGGTTGGGGAGATTCAGAAAGGGATATATTCTGACCTAAATAATGATGGGGTACCGGTATGATAAGAGACAGTTATATTAAATCATCACAGAGTAGTTGTATAATTTTATTTTTCTCTTATCCATCTTTCATTCGGTACTAAGTTGCTTAATCGAGAGATGGCGCTGTTCATTTTTAGCGAGCGCTTGATTAACTCTACTATTAACCCATATCGTGACCCACCGGCTGGTCGATGGAGCACACACCACCCCGGCGCTTCCGGATTCTCCCGGTACCGGCGCGGGCGTACCTCGCGTTCATCACGTCTTATGCATGCGCGTACCTGCTGTTTTTCCGCATCTGCAACCCGGGGTTCCGGGAGAGATTTCTTCTAACAGCTTTTATTCAAGGTATGCGTCATTGTTTCGATGTGAAGATTGGGTATGACATATGTCTATATGTGTGTTTCATATCAGAGATAATTGTATTTTCAAAATAAGTCACATTTGCCAGTGGGGCTTAGACAAGATGAATATATTGGCCTGAGTTTTTGTCCGGATTCGTGGACGGTAGCCAGCCGGCCCGGCCCGGCCCGGTCTAATCTGGCGGTCCGCTTGGTGGTACTGCCGCGGTGCTGCAGCTCAGGTGGCATGGCATGGGCATGGCAGCAGCTGGCAGCTGGCATATGGGATATTATAATTATGGCAAGTGTGACAGCCTGACTAGTCAGAAATACCGTTGTTGTTCTTGTTTGATGGCAATCATTCAAACGCATAGCCATAGTCATAGAGGCTATTGAGCTGTACGGCGTAGGCTATATTTCTAGTTTGTTTGTCTGTATAGTGTATGTATGTGTTATATTTTGCATCTGTGTGTCCGTCAGATTAATGGCTATAGGTCAGATAGTTATAGTATAGGTCAGATTTAAGTGGCTATAGGTCAGATAGTTATAGTATAGGTCAGATTTAGTGGCTATAGGTCAGATTTAATGGCTATGAGTTGGCTACATAAGTGTATACAGTCAGCAGTGGTGGGGCCTAATACACGATATTGCCATAATATTGTGTGTTGCATGCATTTATGTCACTATGTGTAATGTCACTCTGAGTCTGATGTAGATGGAGTTTGCAAGAAATAAGTTTGAGTGTGTATCGGCCTACATAATGCAATGCTAGAAATTAAACCTTTTTGCCTTGTGCCCAGTCGGGCAAGTAAAAAAGTAAAAAAGTAATCTGGTGGCCCCATACAAAGAAAAATATTGAACAATTGCTGTTAAATTTGGTTGCCTGAACGGGCCAATAGAATTTAGGATCAATGAAATTTGGGTGGGCCCGGAGCTAATTTTTAGTGGCCTATGTATATGTATGTTTATGTGTGTGTACGTGCATGTGCACGCCTGCTTGTGTTTGTGGCATATAGTGTGTCATTAAAAGGCAGGTGGGCTTTCTCATTATTTTGTGTATATTGCGTGGGTTGATTTATATGCAGGCTAAGTTTGAATCACTTTGCCTTTATGCTTTTGAGTTAGTAGTATTGACGTCTATAGTCATAGACACTTTCATATTAAGTCTAAAATTTCCCATAATTAGACAGACATTTGTAAAATTGAAACTAATTGCATTCTTCTGTTACCATCATTAAGCCAAAAAACAAGGTACAAGAGAAACTTGTAAAAGCTCCAAGTAATTTTGGTGGAAATTTACAAAGTTAATGGATCACTTTTTATTAAGTTTCAGTACGTTCAGTTTTTGTACTCTTACAGTTACAGGACTTTGGTACCTGCGATTGATGTTGGCTGGTGGCTGTAACCGGACTATGCCATTATGGATGCATGCCTTGAGAACCAATTTTTTTCTTCTTTGTTTGGGGTCACCAGATTCAGCTTTTTGGCCACTATAATTAAGTTACTTGCCCGACCGGGCCACAATGCTAAGCCCAACAATTTATTTCTAGCATTCTAACACGAAGTATGCATCTTTTCAATGTTTTTAACTAAATGTACGCAGGACTTTGGTGCCTGTAATTGATGTTGGCTGGTGACTGGTTGTTGTAACCGGACTATGCCATTATGGATGCAAGCCTTGAGAACAGCGATGAGGGGGGTGAGCTGACACACTACGAGGGAACGGAAAAACTCCTAGAAATCTGGTGTGACTGTGAGCCCGATTGCTCCAGCTCCTCCGAACAGCAGCAGAACGGTGGAGATAACCACGAGGTCAAAAGATTGAAGACAGGCAGCCATGACCTTAGAGATATACCCAGGTAATTTTCATTTTGAGGGGGGATTCTTTTTAAATTTTGAGACCAAATTTTTAAAATCTGATGTGAGCCCTAATTGCCGCTCCGAACAGCGCAGAACGGTGGAGATCACGAGGTCAAAAGATTGCAGACCGTCCGCCATGACCTCAAAGATAGACCCCTGGAGGTAATTTTATTATGGGGGGATTCTTTTTAAATTTCTAGACAAATTTAGAAATCTGGTGTGAGCCTGATTGCTCCTTCGACCAGCGGCAGAACGGCGGAGATCACAAGGTGAAAAGATTGAAGACAGTCCGCCATGACCGCAGAGATATACCCAGGTAATTTTAAATTATTTTTGGGGTGATTCTTTTCAAATTTTAGACCCTCACCATTCTTTCCTCTGATAGTGATAAAAAAAAAGCATTGTGGAGACGATCACGAGGTAAAGAGAGTGAAGGCAGTCCACCGTGACTCTAATCATTGTTTTCTATTATTGACTAATTGGGCATTGGGACAAATCTGAAATAATCACGGATATTGAACGCATCAGCCCGCTAATATGGCAGCTCTACTGGCATCCTGGTACTAAGAATAATGTTTTTTTCCTTTCTTATTTTTAGGGGCTTTTTATGAACCCACCCCTTTAAATTGGTTTTACAGTGGAATCTCAGAGTGGGAAGATATTATATCCAATTATATGTATTTATTTGTTTCCCCGGGGGGGGGGGGGGGGGGGGGGGACATTGCTAGACTTTAATCATCATGAGCCTTTACACTAATGTTATAACTATTTTCATATTTTGTCCGTTTATTTCACAGAGAGGCACTGAAAGAAGTTTTGCATAAAGTGAAGTGTGAGATTGTTAGCTTTGCTGAGAGAGATGATCATCATGCCTACATTTTGAGGTAAGATATACTTCGCAGTAAAATTTGATGTACTTTAGGGAACACACCCCAATATAATTAGTTTATGTAAGAGTGGCTAATATAACCTACCCATTCAACCAACAAACAGGTGAATATTTCTTTCCATAAAATATCTAAACTTTATAAGGTAAAATTATTTGTAAGATTATTGTTATTGCTGTGTTTATTACATGTTTGGTGAGTATTTTGATAAACAAATCGTAAAGAAAAAAGAACAAAAAAACTTCATGGGTCTGCAGAAACGGACCAATCATATTGCCACAGAAATAGATAACAATGGATAAGTGTTCCACAGACTCTTGAACTCATGATTTAGTTGGTTGATTTCTTTTCACCAATTACAGAGTTTATACATTTCTGGAAACCTATTTGCCTTTTTCTTCTTGGTGAAAAATACTGCTGAATTCTGCTAGTAAAATATTGCTTGTGTCATCAAATGTGGGTCAATATAGGGCTTGAGCTTTCGATAATCGCAGAATCTTTATCAGAGCCAGTTCTTTTTGATGGAATGGACTACAAATCTGGGCCCAAATTCATAAAAGCCTGCTAGCTTAGTTACTTGCTAAGTCTGTTTTGGATGACTTGGCTAAGAATTATATGCAAGATCTTTTAATTGCTTACTAAGGTTAACTTGGTGGGTATCTAATGCGTTCCCACTTGACCCTAGTTGGGGAATAGGAAAACTGTTTGTTACTCAATAAACTGCAAATAAAAAATACACTTAGCAAGGAACTAAGCTAGTGGGGTTTCATGAATATGGGGCCATGTCTCTTACACAGTTGGCTCAGTGTAATACAGAAATGGCCTTTACAGCTATATTTGCTACAAAGAAAAATGAAACGAAAATGACAAATTTTCCCAACCTTTATCTTTGGTTCATCTTGCAATTAAAGTGAATATTGTTTTACTATCTTCTGCTTATTGTTTGTTTTATCTTGCAGTGAGAGTAGTCTGTTCATCAGCAAGCAGCGTCTGATTCTCAAGACATGTGGAACCACGACGCTGCTCGCTGGTCTGGAGCTGATTATGGAGCTAGCCCAGAAACACTGCGGCTTCAAAGTTGTGGTGAGTCAGGGTTTTAACTCCATGATGATAAGGATGATGGTGATAACGAGGATGATGACAACGATGGTGATGATAATGACGACAATGATGATTATGATGATGGAGATGATGTGATGGTGATGAAAAAAATGATAATTTGATAGTGATGAAAAGATGATGTGATGGTGCTGAAAAGATGATGATGTGATGGTGATGAAAAGATGATGTGATGGTGCTGAAAAGATGATGATGTGATAGTGATAAAGAGATGATGATGTGATGGTGATGAAAAGATGATGTGATGGTGATGAAAAGATGATGTGATGGTGATGAAAAGATGATGATATGATAGTGATGAAACGATGATGTGATGGTGATAAAAAGATGATGATGTGATGGTGATGAAAAGATGATGATGTGATGGTGATGAAAAGGTGATGTGATGGTGATGAAAAGATGATGTGATGGTGATGAAAAGATGATGATATGATAGTGATGAAACGATGATGTGATGGTGATAAAAAGATGATGATGTGATGGTGATGTGATAGTGATGAATAGATGATGAGGGTGATGAAAAGATGATGATGATGAAAAGATGTTATGATAAAAAGATGACAATATGATGGTGGTTTAGACGGTACATTCATCTGATTCATTGTAACAAGGTATATATTTATTTGTTGTTGTTGCAGGATATCTTCTACTCCAGGAAGAATTTCAAGCGCCCCGACCTCCAGCACTCCCTCTACCACAGCTTCGAAGAGGAGGTCAAGTACCTGGACTCCCTGTTTGAGGGTAAGTTATACAAACCTCCACAGTACAAACCTCTAGCTCTACTGGCCCGTTTGGGAAAGTAACATCTATGCCCGTTCCTAATAAATTTCAAGTGCCCTGACCTTCAGCACTTCCTCTACCATAGCTTTGAACAGGAAGTCAAGTACCTGGATTCCATGTTTGATGGTAAGTTATAAATGCAAGCCTCCACAGTCGCTGTACACGGACAGAGCAAAACCAGGCATACCTTTTGTACGGGAGATTTTTTTGTTGTTGTTGGCTCTAATTGTTTAGTTTTCCTAGAAATTTGTGAAAGGTGGAAGGTATGCCAAATTGTTCGCAATTGAATGAAGAGTAATTTAATAAATCTTTCAGGCCTAGAGAAAAATGGACGCTTCGAAAATGTTTCCCATAGACATTCGCCATACAGTAGCGCAGTACTTACTTCTAGCTCTACTGGCCCGTTTGGGAAAGTAATATCTAAACCCGTTCCCTACTAATCATAAATTTATGCAATCCACATATACAAAACCACCAGGTTCCTGTGGGCAGTGCGTTAAATGTTCAAATAGTTCTTGCCAAAACATACAAATTTATAAATCTCTTACTTGTAGATGAGATTAACAATTCATAAATTACACTCACTCTTGTAGTTGAACAGTAATACTAGAGCATCTATGAACTCTAACTTGCCTGCCACCAATGTTGACTTGTTCCATGCAATCGTGCAAGCGCTAGTGTTGAGCCCTGAGTCATGTAGAGTACTGAAGTGTGACATCACACCTATTCATTGCCATGGGAAGTGATTCTTGTGCGGGTCTGATCTGTACCAAATGGCCAGGGATAATAATAAGCACTTAGAGGCTGTTCTGCATTAGGCGCTATACAAATACGATCTATTATTATTATTATTATTGTTCTAAACAATGCCAGGCAACCCTGGACTTCATGCATAACTGATTCCTTAGTAGGCAATCGTCCAGCTATAACCCACTATAAAAAGCCCAAAACAAAGGACAAGTTGTGTCAATAGAACCACTTGTAAGGTATATAATAGACTAAGTTTAAATCATTAATATGACTTACTCGTTGATTATGAGTGATTTGTAATTTGAATTTTGTTTAATTGATGTATGCTTGCTGTTATGCTGTTATAGTACTATATACTTTGTAACCATGTGAACAAAATGTTTCCATGAGTTTGGACAATATAAATCAAATCAATCAATTAATCAATCAACAGAAGAGTGTGATGTCATCACCCCTATATTTTATTTATGAAAGTAATATGGTGTGCTTAAACATTTTTATAGTGCAGCTACTATGAATATATACTCTACTGCACTTCTGAAGAGCTCCTATTTAATAAATAAATATAACAAATGCATGTAAATAAACAAACTGATGAAATGCCAACCATTCCCCTTTTCCCGTAATTGTTACATTTTTTCAATGTAAGTATGGCAGTACGATTTTTGAATGTTTTTCGGTTTAAAGACAATGTTCAAACACTGCAATATGTAATATGTAGTATCTAGTAAGCAATGAAGATTGCCCCACTCGCGATGTGCGATTTCTGTGCTTTTCTGTTAATAAGGTTTCATTTTTTAGGGCCATTTCATTTTGATTTTTTGTTGATCAAGGTTGGCAGCTCTGCCTATATAAACAGATATGTTTTAAAAAGATAATAAAATGTCTATGCCATCTATGGTAAACAAAAAAAGAAAATGTAATGTTGTTTGTTGTTGCTTTGCATAAAATATTGTTTTTGTATGCTTTCTTTTACTTGTACCTATATTTGATTATTTGTTTGTCCATTGATGTTTCAGATGGTGCTGCATACGTTCTTGGCAGAATGAATGGAGATTGCTGGTAAGAAACTGTTTAAGAATTTGGCACAACTTTAAACTGAAGCAATGAGAATACCATCCGTCTCAGGATGTTTGTTATGGGTCTAAATAACTGTTATAAATGTTTTGTTTAGAATGTTTGTGTTGATATTCTCATTTAAACAAGTTTAATTCCTTCCCCTGCCAATTTCTCACATAATGCGTACTTATCTCCGATTCTGTAGCCCTAGGCCACACATCTGCTATAAGTAGAAAAAAGCAAAGAAGGGGGTTTAAGTCATCCCTTCTCCTTTCTATAAATGCTGTGCGCCTAGCTAGAAGGCAGAAGTTACCATTTTTGTCGAGCCCACCATAGGTGGAGGGAGACTAAGGGATCCAAATTGCGTCCGTCCGTCCGTCGTCCGTGACCTTACACAAATTTGAATAACTTTCCAACCATGCATATGTTTGTAACCAAACTTGATTGGTAGATGCCCTATATTGGCCTCCATGATATTCTGGGGTCAAAGGTCACACAAGTAGGTCAAAGGTCAAATGGGGTCAAATGTGAAATTTTACCTTCAAGAGTCTATTAGGGTTGATAACTTTCCAACCTGCATCTGTTTGTAACCAAAGTTGATTGGTAGATGCCCTATATTGGCCCCCATGATATTCTGGTGTCAGAGGTCACATAAGTAGGTCAAAGGTCAAATGAAGTCCAATGTGAAATTTTACCTGCAAGAGTCTATTATAGTTGATAACTTTCCAACCCTGCATCTGTTTGTAACCAAACTTGATTGGTAGGTGCCCTAAATTGGCCTCCATGATATTCTGGGGTCAAAGGTCACATAAGTAAGTCAAAGGTCAAATGAGGTCCAATGTTGCATGAATGTGCAAGTGGGCGAGACACTTTCCGGCTATCGCCTTGTTGAAAGTCCTTGTTATGGCCCAGTCAGGGTTCGAACTTAGGACCTCCGGCACATGAGGCCAACACTGGTAGCCACCATGCACAGTGATTAATGTTGTCTACTTGTTGGGTTGTGGTCAGCGCGCAGTCATTCAAATTAAAAATTGTATTTTGCCCAAAACTGCTCTGTGTTGAGGGTTTGATATTATGGGAAGTCCAATTCTCTTTACTAATTTTTGTAAAGCTTTAGTTTAGTAAAGCAGCTTGGGCTAATATGCTCCCCTGTGAGTTGAGATGGTGCACACTTCCCTTTTTTGTCAGTGGCCTGGTCGGGCCAGTGAAATAATTTCTTCCCCTTTTCTGGTGGCCCAAAAGACAAATTTACTGGCCCCAAAATGTTATTTAATGAGTAACTTTTTACTTTTTCAAATATCACTCTTTCCTGATCAAACCTGTGATTATAGATGAAGTATACGACATGGAAGAAAATAAGATTTGTCTAATTCTGTCAATGTCGGGTTGAAAATCTGCTTGCCTGATCAGGCCACTAAAATATGACTTTTATACATTTCTGCTGGCCCAAAGTGCATGTTGAGCCCTAATATACAATGCATAATTATTGTTATTATTATCATGTGTGTATGTTATGTGTTTCTCCCCAGGTACCTGTATACCCTCAACAGTTGCAACATCCAGGCACCTCTATAAATACTAAATATGTATAATTATTGTAATTATCATGTGTGTCTGTTATGTGTTTTTCCCCAGGTACTTGTATACCCTAAACAGTTGCAACATCCAAGCACCTGACCAGACCCTGGAGATATCCTTTGTAATACATTTAAACAAAAATGCTGAAACAACTGCTGAAAAATTGCTTATCCGCTAATACAGGCAAATGTAATCAAATTTAAGTCAAGGTAGCCAAGATTTCAAAACTAGCAGATCCTTTGCCTGGGCAATGAACTGACAAACTGTACTTTACTCCTTTGAAATTCATAACGGTTGTGTATTTATTTCTTCTTTTGATTCCAGAATATATCTAAATTGTGTGTTTATAGAAGTGAAGTTATGACATTTATTTTGAATGCTTGGGTAAATAACTTGTAACATTTGGGCTTAACATTCCTTTTATGATGAAAAAGTTTTTAAAAACAAAAAAAATAGTTTAATTATGATTTATATTTGGTTCTGACAATCTTTAGTAAAACAAAATTTGCTTCAAAGTAGCAATCTTTGATTTTCAATTATTTAATAGTTTTTGTGAATTAAGTATTTCCAGTACTACTACTACAAGATAAATTGTCAACATGTTATCTTTATAAGGGAATCATATTTAAATGTTTACATGAGAGAAACTAATAATTGTTCAAAGTCCTTGACAATGTGTGTACATCCTAATGACCCATATGGACCAGGATGTCATGAACTACTTCAAGAACACCACGGGGCGCAAGGTAGAGGATGTCACCAGGGTAAGTGCATGGGTCATTTAAAGGGATCTAGTAACTTTGTTGACATGTGCCAAAATTGATGAGTGGTTGATACAATGTATATTGTTGTTATCTGATATGTCCATTTGGGTGTTGTGTGAAATTTTCAAGTTAAATGGACTTTATATGGCCGAGTAATGAGCAAAAATGCAAAGTGACATTCACTAACTCATTGCACTCACTTTGTACACGGTTCTGACGATCCATTGGATAATTTGACATCTGAAAACTTCAATCGTTAATATCTTTTTAACGAAAGGGAAATTTGAAAAAACCGAAACCTGTCCCATGCTTTTTTTGTTAATAAGAATACAACAATCTATGAGGGAAACGCTAGAATTCTAATTGGATTTTGAGGATTTGGACAATGTTACTAAGTCCCTTTAAAGGAGGATCGGATTCGTAGGTCACATGAGCGGTGCCATCTTGCGTACTCCCTGTGCACGGTGCGTAATACACACTGGCTCAGTGTAATGCAGCGCGCACAAACTAACCTAGTTCAAAATGGCGGGATCTTTAACCCCCAAATTTGGCATTTATAGTAGGGCAGCTTGGGCTAGTATGCTCCCATGGGAGTTGAGATGGTGCGCAAGATAATTGCGCGGGTTTGAACTGTACCTGATGACCAAGCAAGGGTAATAATGTGCCTCTGAAGAGGGCACCTAGATACATGGCGCTCTATAAATGCTATACACAGCTCGAAATTAGCATAGGCCCAATGGCCCGGGGCCACTAAAAATTGCTGTCGGGGCCAGTAAAAAACTCATATTTCAAAGTTTAGTGGCCCGATCGGGCCAGCAAAAAAAAAAAAAAAAAAAAAAAGATTTTTTTTTTTTTTTTTTTTTTTTTTTTTTTTTTTTTTTTTTTTTTTTTTTTTATAGATACCCTGTTGTCATGTTTAGTCCTGTCTAGGGCATGTATCATTCAGCAACTTATACCCTTTTCTCACATACAAAATATTGGTTAGTTAAAAAGTTGCAAGTTAATTGAGCAAGTAACACTAATGAATATTCATACATTCTTGACCAGCAGTACTCATTTTCTAACCAGTTGTTATAAAAAAAAGTTTCATATTAAAAATCGTTGTTAGTAATTTCAGTTACTTTGCGTATTTTGCATATCTAATGAGCATCATGAATATTCATATATGCTGCTCATGAATATTCATATATAACTACTATATATCACAATTTTAAAATATGTCTTTTGTCTAAGGTGTTCAGACAACACTGCACAGAATTTTGAGGTCAAATTGAATTTTCTCCTTTTCTACCATTTTTGTTTTGTCACCTAGACCCTGACTATGTATGACTGGGAGTGATATTGTCACTCGTGTGTATTCATTCAATCGCTGTGATTTTTTGATGAAGACAATGAATAAAAAGACATGACACACACACATTCATCCTAATTCTTGTTTATTTAATTCATCTTACAATGAAACATGGGGAATGAAAAATAAAAAGTATTGCCTAGTACCCTGCAACTATTCATATGGTTATTGTATTCATTTTACTTTTGTTTTTCCTTATTTTTTTCGGGCCAGTAGTTTTTTGTTTCGGGCCACCAAATTTGGAAAAATACTAATTTTACTGGCCCGACCGGGCCACCAGCAAAAAAAGTTTATTTCAAGCATTGCTATACATGTATATTATTATTATTGAAAGGTCCTGTGATACTCTCTGGACTAGTACTGAACAAGTTAAAATCTGTGGTGCAAGGAATGCTTACCTAATCTTTCCCCTTTCTTTTCCCCTGTGGAACACAAAATAAAGTAACAAAAAATATCTAGACCTGTTTTCATTTTGCAGGTACTAGTACCCGGCTGCCCAATGGGCATATACATGTATGGGTGGCTTTTGTGTTAGGAGTTTGGGGGCTGCATCCCCAAAGATTTGATACTGAAATTGAGATATTCTAATAAAAGACAAATCAACTCATAAAATCCATCTCATTTTGATAAAAAGTAGCTAATTTCAAAGCTGATCTACATAATGCAATCTGTTTCCTGTTGACAAAGACCTCATGAATGTATACCGAATTCTAGATTTCTTTACAAAATATATTTGTTTATTTATCCTCTTAAAGGGGCAGTACAGTTTTCGGAAGGCTGAGCTTTAGTAACCAAAACCTGCACAATAACATTACAAACTAATAGTTATTTAACTCCACCATGCTCGAAAGGTATAGAAAATTACAAACGACTAAGTAAAAAGCCTGTTATTATTTTTTTAAATAGCCATTAAAACACAAGAGGGCGCTCTCTAAAAAATTATATTTGTTTCAACCATTTTTTCATACAAAATTATGTATGTGATGTTTTGTTGAAATAATGATTATCTTTAAATGTTCACAAATGTTGTTTGTTGATTTCTGTACAGGACAGTGGTATTGGTAGTCTGCTACCCGACTGCAAGATTGATGCATTTCTCTTTGAGCCTTGCGGATACTCCATGAATGGGCTGCTCAAGGATGTAAGTTTGTATTTGTGTTTATATGTTTGTATTTTTTAAATTGTTATAAGAATATTATCAGTATTCATTTTGGGTCATACAAGATTTATTGTTATTGGTAGATGTAATGCAAGTTTGTTTTTGTTCTGTATTTTATATGAATTTTGAGAACTTTACCTTTTATTTTTCTCATCTGAATTTTCTAATAAAATTTTGTTTACCGTATTTGCTTTATATTATCTTTAGAACATTTCTATTATGATTTGAAATAACAATTGTAGACTAAATGATTGCTTTCATTTATTTTGGTGGAAGTTTATTTACCTAAATTGTAAATAAATATAATGTGCTCATATATATATATATATATATAGATTTGTTCCAATTTGTTGGCCATTCAATAAAGATAAATTGGTATTATGTATGTTTTGGCTAGTTTCTTTAATTTATATGATTGTAAATTGTTTGATCTCTAGATATATGGAAAGCATTGTCACTAGAACTGTTAAACCTTATTTTTGTTATTCTGTATTGTTGTTTGTTTGTTTGTTAGGACGGCTATGTGACCATTCACATCACCCCTGAAGAGGAATTCTCCTATGTTAGCTTTGAGTCCAACATACCAATGGTGAGCTATAAAACAATATCATGTGACTTAGTAAAATACGCGTCATTGATTGGTTAAACACAGTCACGTGATTGCCATGTAATTTTTGTATATCACATGGCCAGAGAGGTATATCACCCGCATGGCGCGCGCTGCAAAAGAGATTGTATCATGACGTCACAATGAGTTCTATAGGTACACGTACGTACCATAATTATGTTGTTTTTGACTGATTTCAGTTTCAATGCATGAATTTGTATATATAGCCCCCGGATTTAGCCATATATGATATGATGTAACAGTTGTTAACTTTGTTGTCGGGGAAAATCATGGAATATTCCCTCGGGATTTAAAATTATATTTCTTCCCTGAATATCATTTAAAATCCCAGGGATTGGAACATTCCGTGATATTCCCTCCACCACCAGTTAACGACTGTATATTGTTCACCTATTAATTCTTACAACCATTAATAGTAAATTTAACTTATAATCCATGGGCCAGCCTGTATCGAGAAGGCTCTTAGCTAAGACCGTCTTAACTGTCACATGACTGTGACTGATCTACGGACATACGGATGGCGTTTGTTCCGATCACAAAGGACAAGATTGGAAGTGTAATAGCAAAGATGCTTTCATGCAACAGGTGTTGCCGTAATTGTCAAAGTTATACCACGGTTGTGTACGAACATAGTTAAGAGCCTTTCATGAAATGGGCCTCTAGTTCATATTAAATGTGTTATGTTGTTTATATTACTTTCCTAAACTTGACTTCTTTCATGGTGAGTTTTCAATGTATGATTCAATGTATGTAGTAATCCATGTGTATCAATTATTATTGAGTCAATTCACACTACATGGACAATTATTATGATTTGATTTGAAAATGAGAAACCAATCTTCTGTGATTGTTAAGAAAAATTAAAGGGATAGTACAGTTTTGGTCAAACTGAATGTTGGTAACCAAAACTTGCACCACATGATTACAAACTACTAATTATAATTCCACCAACCCGAAAGGTAGAAAAACATACAAACGGCCGAGTTCAAATGCTGTTATCATTAAAAAAGCAGCTGTTAAAACACAAGAGGGCGCTCTCTAAAACATATTGGTTTCAACCATTTTTATAAAAAATTGTGAATATGATATTTTGTTAAAATAATGATTCAATAGAGTGATCATTAACAACTATTTATAAACCTCTTTGGTATATTTTCGAAATAAGTGTAGGCATTTTATAGATTTTTGAATAAATGTGGGTCCCACATTTTTTATGCCTCTGCCAATGAAGTGGCCGGAGGCATTATGTTTTCGGGTTGTCCGTCCGTCCGTCCGTCCGTCCGTCCGTCCGTACGTACGTCCGTCCGTACGTCCCGTTTTCGTTCTCGCGATATCTCAAGAACCAGTTGACGGATCAATTTCAAACTTGGTATAAGTGTACATATTGGGGTGACAATGATCTGATTAGATTTTAGGGGTCATGAGGTCAAAGGTCAAGGTCACAGGACTCAATATATATGCAAAAATGCCTCGTTCTCGCGATATCTCAAGAACTGGTTGACGGATCAAATTCAAACTTGGTATTAGTGTAGATATTGGGGTGGCAATGATCTGATTAGATATTAGGGGTCATGAGGTCAAAGGTCAAGGTCACAGGACTCGATATATATGCAAAAATGCCTCGTTCTCGCGATATCTCAAGAACTGGTTGACGGATCAAATTCAAACTTGGTATTAGTGTAGATATTGGGGTGGCAATGATCTGATTAGATTTTGGGGTTCATGAGGTTAAAGGTCAAGGTCACAGGACTCAATATATATGCAAAAATGCCTCGTTCTCGCGATATCTCAAGAACTGGTTGACGGATCAATTACATACTAGGTATGAGTGTACATATCGGGGTGCCACTGATCTGATTAGATTTGGGGGTCATGAGGTCAAAGGTCAAGGTCACATGACTCAATATGTATGCGAAAATGGCTTGTTATTGCAAAATTTCAAGAACTGAATGTCAGATTTCAATCAACCTCGGTACCTGTATCATAAAGAGTCAACGTAGCCATAAAATGTTGGGGTCATGAGGTTGAGGTCAAGGTCACGGGACTCATTATACATGCAAAAAGGCTTGTAATACCAAAATCTCAAGAACTAAATGTCAGATTTCAATCAAACTTGGTACCTGACTGTTTTTTAGGGAGCCATCAAAGATTGGGATCATATGGTCAAGGTCACAGGACTCAAAATATAAGAAAAATTAAATCAGTGTATGTTAATTTGGGCATATTAAAATCGCGTGATAGCGGAGGCATAATTTTCGATTGCGCGCAATCGAAGATCCATCTAGTTCCAATCTGATATACTCATGGATATTTCAGCTGTTTCTGAACCAATTGTGATCAAATAAATTTGATTCAGTCATTACAATTGTGTGCTCTTTCAAATTTGACACTCAGTTTTTCATTACCTCACAACAAATTATTTCTTGAAGAGCCATCTATCCCTTTAACATGAGGGTAACAATTCAAGCATCTCAGACATTACAAAATAGAGTTTGTGTGACTTTCCAATATCACTACTTATATTATATATGTATATGAACCTGTCTCGTCTAACTTTTACTCTAAATACACCTAAAGGACAAGGTAAATATGTAGACTAAAACACCTTTTCTGATTAAACACCCAAGGTTTGAAAACAACTTTTTAAAATATAATGCCAAATTCTAGCTTTGAAAATCAATTATTGAACAATTTTTAAAAATAGTTTCATGGTGACTGTCACAGGTGAAAGAGAAAATTTAAATTTTCTTGTTGCTTGTTAGAAGGTATATAATTATGTTTTTGTTTTTTTTCTTTTTAATTTTCTTTGCTCATTTCATGTATTTAGAAGCTATAGAAACAATTGTGGGCTTACTGATAGTTTTTAATGTAGCTGGGCATAGTGATACAAATCTAGTACATACCAATCTTCAGGGAGGTTTTGATTTTGTAAAGCAATGGGATACAGTACTTGCTGTTATTTAAACATTTACAGGCTTATTTATGTTCTACACTAGGTCCTAGATCGAGAGGGTAGCTAATTAGATGTTCTGATGTCATGCATTACTTCATTCAAAAGCCTTTTGAAATTGTTTATGGATTTTGTATATTTTGATCAAATTAGTTTTGTTAGTGCATGTAAAAAGTCTAAAATCTTTACAGTGATAAACAAATATTAAATTGAAATTAACTACTGTAGATAGTTCGTCCGTCCAATTCTTGAAATGTATTTGTTTCATTTATTCATTTTATGGGCTATGATACTTCATATTAATTTTCTTTTTCAAAAGTTTTTTTGTAAATTACCCATGGCTAAAGAAAGTATATTTTTATTTTTAGGGTGCCCTTTGTAAGCTTGCCTTCAAAACAATAACATTATTAAACTTGTTTCAAATTGATGTCGAACATTTTTGTGGGCTATTTTACAATTTTCTGGGGTCCTTTCTGGGAGTTCTGTTGCTAATTCTCCATGAGCTTCCAAGTACTGTAAACGGTGTTATTTTTGCGCGATTAATATTTCGCGCTGAGCGACGCAAAAACACATTCGTGGGTTTTTAATTTCTCGGCCGATCGTAAGACCCTCATCAAAATGATATTATTAAGTAAATGAAAATGAATACAATTGCATATTCATGAGATTTGATGTTCAAATCCGCGAAAATTAAAGCACTGCGAATATTACCACGTTTACAGTACTGCATGATTCTTAGTCTGCTAGTGCAGGATGCGATGTATTGCATACATGATTTAAATGATCCAGTAACTTAACAAGATTTTTCCGATAGTGATATTTGAGACTTCAATCATATTTCAATATCGAAGTTTCATAGAAGAATAACACTTTTTTCCAAGTGAAAAGGTGACAATTGATGTCCGGTTTTATCACCTACTGCCTATTACTTTGATTACAATCGAAAAGCATTCCTGGAATGCTTTAGCCTTTTCATTCAATCATAAATATCTGCATTATCAGGGAGACATTACAAACAAAATCCATGTTATTCTTCTATTTTTGGTAGCCAATCAACAAGGTACAAGAGAAATGTGAAAGTTAATGCAATATTTGTTTGTGCATTTTTCAGGAGGATTATACTGATTTGGTGGATCGCATACTCACCATCTTCAGGCCCGGGAAGTTTGTCATGACCGTTTTTGCTAACAAGGTAAGCATTGCTTTATTTTATAAGGACCATTTGATCTGCCAGACTTTTAAAGTTATTACTTATGAAAATAATCTGGTGTGCACAAAACTAATTGTGCACCCCTTTTCCGAAATTATTAATTAATATTTCTTTTATTAAAGGGACTTCGTAACATTGTCCAAATCCTCAAAATAACATTCTAATTCTAGCGGTTCCCTTATACCTTGTTGTATTCGTATTAACAATAAAATCACGGGACAGGTTTCGGTTTTTCAAATTTCCCTTTCGTTACAAAGATATGTATGATTGAATTATTCAGATAAGAAAAACTCCCGGAGTTTTTCTTCTGTGTACAAAGTGAGTGCAGTGAGTTACTGAATATCACTTTGCATTTTTGCTCATTACTTGGCCATACAATGTCCATTTGACTTGAAATTTTCACACAATACCCTGTGGACATATGAGATAACAACACAATATACATTGCATCAACCATTCATCACTTTTTGCACATGTCAACAAAGTTACTAGATCCCTTTAACAAATTGTTTGAATGGTTCATATTGTAAATCTTACTTTCATTTCTCTTCTTCTATGTGTGTATTATTTTTGTATGCCGTTAATGTAAATAGTTTAATGTTTTTTTATTGTATATGAATGAATCTTTGAAATCATGTACATGTATTTACCGAGCATGGTGGCTTAGCGGTTAGAGTGTCCGCCTCATGCACGGGAGGTCCCGGGTTCGAACCCAGACCGGGTCATACCAAAGACTTTAAAAATGGTACCTTCTGCCTTCTAGCCAGACACTCTGCATTTATAGAATGGAGAAGGGAAAGTTAATCACACGAGTTACCAGAGGACTAGCCCCCTTCTGTAACTTTTGCTACATTTAGTAGACGTGTGGCCTAGGGCTATTGAAACGGAGATAGGCGCCGCCTTATGTGCCAACATTGGTACGGGAAAGACTTTAACTTTAACATGTATTTTTTAAATTTGAATTTGAATCAGAATAAATGCTCAAATGAAATTAAATTGCATTGCCCTTAGCAGTGGCCCGGGTACCAATGGCCACCAGAAATTCAATTTGCTCCCTAAAAACTCTTGTATCGTCCGCCAAGGAATTAAAGGGCAATGAAACTATGGCTTTCGGCTATTATTATCGTTTAGAGGGTGAACAGACATTTTATTTGATACATAACTTGGCAATTTTGGCCTCCTGGATCCCATGAAATCCTTCCGTGAACATACCCACATTTTACTAATTCTTACGGCGGCAAAAGGTGATGGGAGCGGCCATGTTCTTGTAATTGCCCGACATGCTTTGCAATCTCTGACGAGTGTGCTACGGGCCGAACAAAAAGCTTTTCACTGATTTGCAGACTCGTCAAAGCATCTACAAGTATTCAGACAATGGTTTCAATACGTGCTATAGAAAAGCATTAGTGCATATCACTGACCGTAAGTCCGCACACACCTAATAATGGCGGCCTCCAGTGTTCGCATGAATAGTGGTAAACCTGATAGAGTTTTCACATATTTCTCCCAAAGCAGAAATCTGAGTCGGAGTAATGTTATATTAAACAGGCATATTACGATGTATAAAGTAGGATAAACTCTATTCTTGAGTTGCATTGCCCTTTAACATTGACAGCACACAATTTTATGGTGGGAGTCTATCTGATGTGTTATTTTGGCCACCTCACAGAAAAGCTTAATGGGATAGTTCAGTTTTAGTTTAGAGGGTGCTTCGAGAAATACATTTTTTTGTGAGGTAATGAAAAACTAGGTGTAAAATTTGGAAGAGCACACATTATGAAGACAGAACTAACAAATTATTGTATTTTTTAGTATATAGCGCCTAATATGATTGATAATCATCTCTAAGCGCTTTACAATGATATTATTACCCCAGTCATAGAATACAATGCAAACCAGCACACATTGTGTGCACCATCTCCACTCCCTGGGGAGCATTCCTTCCAAGCGGCTCATGGGCATTGAGAAGATCCTTCACATATATAGGCTTTCACCTCCTACCGGGTCCCCATTTATACACCTGGGTAGAGAGCACCAATTGTGGATTAAATTGTCTTGCTGAAAGACAAACGCAGTGGGCAGGGTTCGAACTCGGGATATCATGATCGGAAAGCGCACGCTCTACCAATCTTGCCACACCACATCCACTGTATTATAATTGGTTTTGAAACAGATACCAGTTGTTTGGCTGACCAGTAATTCACTGCACTTCACCAGGCTTCACCCTAACTTCTGTTCGATAGGGGCCAGTTTGGCCAGTTATTTAGCTTTTGTCTTTAGATTAGCTGTTGTCCTGGGAGTTTATTCTGAAAACGAATTTAAGCTAAAATTTATTTTATATACGTCACTAAAATATTTGTTGCCAAATCGGTATTCTGAACCTGTACTTAACAAATAGCGATTTGCTACAATATATTTTAGTGACGTAGATACAATAAATTTTAACTTAAAATCGTTTTCAGAATACATCCCCTGTCCTACTGGATGTTCTTTGCCTGCAGTCATGCATGAAATACTCCACTATAGCCACATTAAGAATTAATTAATAACCTAATTCAAATTTTTTTTTGACCCCTTCCCTTGCAGAATGCCCTGTGTGGGTCAAGTCGCAAGGCCCTGAAGGAGACGTTCCTTGACCGCTACACACGCCAAGATCGCCAGTACTCGGAGTTCAAGGTCTACGATCTCACGTTTGGCCACTACGTCCGCGACAAGAAATCCTGACATGGTTGCCCTTCAAGATTGAACGGTCTGAACTACCATTTACAAAAAAAACAACACAATATTTATTTTAAAAGGGGATTAAGATCCCCCATCATTTATGTACTTTTGATGAAGTTCTCTACACATTCAAACATAATTTCATGCAAATACGTCCAACATTGGCCCTCTGGGCAAGGAAGGAGCATCATTCAAAGTCACTCGCTGTACAGGCTAATCCCATTCATCGCGTACAGCGTGGAGGCTGCCATTGATGTTTATGAAACTCGGATGTGGAATTGTTCGCTCTAAAATTGGTATCAAACCTGAACAACTCTTTTTGTTGGCTCACGTTTCGCCTTTTGTTTGTGCACAAACTTTGCGAGCTGTGAGAGTTGACAAAAAGAGGCCGTTCAGGTTTGACGTAACATTTCAGTGCAAACAATTCAAAATCCGGGTTTCAAAAAATAAAATGGCAGCCTCCATGCTGTACGCGATGAATGGGATTAGCCCTTAGCCCATACAGCGAGTGACTTTGAATGATGCCCCTCCTTTGTTCAGAGGGCAAACGTGGGACATATTTGCATGAAATTATGTTTAATGTGTAGAGAACATAATCAAAAGTAAATTGAAGGTGGGGAAACGTCCCCTTTAAGGTATAGTGTAAAAGTCTTGATGACAGCATTTGGAACGCACCAAAATAAAGTGTTTTAAATGATCTTTATTGATCGTTTATTGGCTTTATTTGGTTGGCTTTCAAGACTGATCCTACTGAAATAGCATTTACGACAACATAAATGATGTTGTTACAGCCCTGTGTTGGCTGATGGAAAGCGCCAAAATAATTAGTTTTCATTATTTTGCCAAATCATGTGAACAAAGGGATCATAAAACATGAGTATGTATTAAAACGCTAGAGCTGAAGGCTATTATTATTTGCTATTTCAAAGAAAACAAAATCCACATAATGCGCCATGTGGAAATTTTAAATCTTTGATGTATTTTTGAATTTGTAGTCATTTTAAAGCTTTCTGGGACACATTTGGGCTTTGTCTTGCCTTTGGAGCAAATGATCTGCATTGATACATGTACATTTTGTATCTATCATGATTTTGGGATTTCAAGATCTATTCTATTCTATTTTTGTATGTTGGAAGTAATCAAAATTTATATACATGTATATATTTGTTCTTATTTCATTTGGCAGTTTTAGTATTAAGTTACATTTAAGATATGGTAGTAGCTAATGTGGTTTTCCTCTTATCAACCCATTCACAGGACTGATTAATCTGGAAATCCAGATATGTGTATTTCAAAATACTGTATTATCCAATTGTTCTAGAGATTTACCCTAAGAACAGCTGATACAGGGTCAGAAAATCTATTTTCTTTCTACATGGAATCTCTATCATTTGAATGTGGATATACATGTATCATCATTTTCTGTTTTTGGAGCACCTATTTTAGCACTTGGCTTAACAGGGTTCACACAGGGCCTGGAAAACCTGGAAAATCATGGAATTTGACTTTTTGTTTGTTTTCCAGGCCTTGAAAGTCTGGGAAAATTGTACTCCGAGCTTGTGGGTCATGACAATGACATACTTTAACAATCCATAGATTCTGGTAGTTCATATTTCATTTTTTTAAATACAAAACAGGGTTCACACAGGGCCTGGAAAACCTGGAAAATCATGGAATTTGTCTTTTTTGTGTGTTTTCCAGGCCTCGAAAGTCAGGGAAAATTGTACTCCGAGCTCATGGGGCATCGAAAGTCATGAAATTTCATTTTACACTTTATCTGCATTTCTTCAGCACTGAAATACAAATCAAGATTTTTAGAACTGTTGTAGGTACAAAAAGTACTGCAAGAATACAACATATCATGTTATGTATAAACAAACTGGAAACTAAGTTATATTCGGAAATAATATCGCTAGTGATATTCGTTTGTCTCGCAATGTATGGTCAAACTAGGAATCGAAAAGATCATGACGTTTCGTATGCCGCTGCAATACTTTGTCAAATGCTTATATTCGTTAGATGACGTTTCACTGGTAGACTGGATACATGATATTCTACAAATAACCTTGTTTGTCTACCATGGTGAAAAGTCATGGAAAAGTCATGGAATTTTGTTTTGAAAATAAGTGGATGAACCGGGTATAAATTTGCATAAATGATCCTTTAGTGGGAACATGGCATACCAAGTTCCCATAACTACAGATGAAGCTTAATAATAATAATAAATATTTATAAAGCGCCATCTATCTTTTAGCCTATTCCGAGGCGCATAACAAAGGAAAGAAGAAGAAAAAAGAGGAGAAAAAAGAGAAAGCTTCACAGTTTTGTTTTGTATCCGAGTTGCCCATAATGAACGGGTTTCAGTTTTTAAAAATATTCAAAGATATTATGATGTAAAAAAGGCTGAAGGAATTGAAAGGCTTTACCTGAACACGTTTTTATGCCTCATTGAATACAGGCAGAATTTCAAAATACTACTGTACATACATGCTGCTGCAACATACCTAATGGAAATATAGTTTTTAGCCTGAGTGGAATTGTTTAGCTGTTAATGGCTAGTATCCTCCTTGGGGAGTTGAGTTGGTGCGCAATCTAATTGTGCTGGTTTGAACTGTACCAATAACGACCAGGATAATTATGACTGGATATAGCAAAACCCTGCATTTGTCTGTAAAATCAAAATTGAGATTTTCAAGCCATGAGAAAGGCTGAGACAAGCTTTAATTTGATGCCTTCTTCTAAAAAAACGGACAATAATTGGCAGAGATATGACTTTCTTTTTTACCATCATAACTCTTTTACATACATTTTTTGTGAATTTGAATTTAACATTTCTTCAAAACGTGAATTACTGACAAGTGCAGGGTTTTGCGATATCCAGTCACAATTATACATGCACATAGGATGTGCTCTGGCAATGTGATACGCGCTATATTGAAGAAGAAAAAAAAAAGAATGCTGAAAACTTCATATATCCATTCGCTTTATTGGTTACTGTTTATTTTGTGAGAAAATTATGAATATTCCAAGCACCACATTCATAATTTTGCATGAAAACCGAAATGACAGATTGTATCAATCTGAGCTCTTTCTTAAGATGTGCTTTGTATTGCATGAGTTTATATTTGGTTTGTCTATATCAATTTGGCCTACAGTGTACATCTACTTTGATATACAATATACTACATAATACTAGTATTTTTGGCATGTTAATGTCACCCTCCCTGTAGTAGTAAATGTCATATGTTATCTTTTGGGAACATGTGGTAGAGATTATTGATTTTGATATAACGCCCTTTCACCATCGCACATGGCTGGAATTCGCAAAGGTGTTTATAAATTGATACGATGACATTAGAAACTATGGGTTACCGTTACTTTGTAGACCAACGTTCTATTTTGATCACCGATTGATTTATCTCGTGAGAATAACCGTTATTTTGTGACAAAAATGAATCCACACATTCGTCACTAGTAGACCACCGTTCTATTTTGATCACTGATTGTTTTATTTTGTGAGAATACTAACTGGTATTTTGTGACAAAAATGAATCGGCACAAATAGTGTGAATTCGAACTAGTTCAATATTTGTAATTTACAACAATTGTTTTTCTTTCTAGTAGCTTTGAATTGGAGATGAACGTGCGAATCTCCATTAAACCATAGGCATTTGAAACCATGGAATAAATTTAAACAACTTTTTTAAATTCCAGCCACATATTCACATGTATATATATATATAACATTTTTGAGATATCTTATTCCTGGGGCTCATATTGAGTCTTTTCTATAACTTCATACTTTATACATGCTTGGTTAGAAAATTATGTCAATGATCTCAAATTCTCTCATTTGTTGCTTATCAATGTGCTGCATATACTAGTATCTATTTGTACATTCATTTACAACTACGACTGAAAAAGTCAAGTTTTGTATGAAATATGAGATTCAGGATTTTGGTATATCCTGAATTATTCAACCTTGTGTGAAATTTTGAGATTCAGAAATCATGTTTAAATGTGATTTTTCATCAAATAAAAATGATCAGATTACAGCGCTTGAAAAGATGCAGATCTTTGAAGCGGCTCATTTTCCCCCTTATTTTAAAACCGCTTCAGCCATGTTCCAAATCGATGGTGCTCATTTTGAGAGGGTTTGCTTTATAGTCAGTATATGATAAATTGTATACCATTTTAAAGGTAATGACTTCTACTATCAAAGTACTTTAATGTCATGGGAAAATCAGCACAATCATTTTTCCAGACTTATTGGTCGTTTTGTGGTGTAAGGTTCCATTTTATCAATGTGTTTGCATTGTGTGCATAGATCAATTCATGCCTAATTATACTACATCTGTGTGCAGTTCATTTGTGCCTTTAAAAACGTGTTCTTGTTAATTATACTACATGTAAAATAGAGTATAATTTTGCTTCTAGCGTTACTACCTTACTGGCCTAGCAGTTCCTACGAAGGCAATCAACTAGCACACAATTAGAAGTCCAAACCAAAGGAAAATTTGGTAAACACCATTACAAATGTTATGTCATTACTTTGGTATTTTATATCTGGGTTCTTTTTTTTGTTTTGATTATATTGTCTTCTTCTTAATGATATGATATGAAATTTAACCATTGTAAAATAATGTACTTTTAAGCCAACTACATATAGCTTCTTTAACCCACTATAAGAAGTCCAAATCATCGGACAAGTTATTTTAGAACCATTACTATGTAATAACAACAGAATGTGCTGTAATTTATTTGGTACCCTATTTATAGGTTCTTTTTTGTTTCATTGTATTATCGTCTAAATATAATTATAATTAACGATATGCTGTGAAATTCATAAATTGTAAAAAATAATGTACTAATAAGATAGTTTACACGTACTTTGACTTGCATCCTGCATGATAATAAAATACAGTTAAGTAAATACAAAAGTGGATGGTTTCAAGATTGTTTTATTGTGTTTATAATGCATGTTTACATATTTATATATTTATATTCCAAATTAGTTTACATTACAGTGGGACCTGGTTATAAAGAGCGCTGGTATAACTAAACTCTCTTATAACTTTTGTATATAATTTTTCAACCCAATTATTATAACAAGGTCCCTTGGCTGGTATTCAATTCAATACCTAGTTTAAAGGGGTAGAACAGTTTTTGTAAGGCTGAGCTTTAGTAACCAAAACCTGCACAATAACATACAAACTAATAGTTATAACTCCACCATGCTCGAAAGGTACAGCAAATTACAAACAACTAAATAAAAAGCCTGTTATCATTTTTTTAAAACCCATTTAAACCCAAGAGGGCACTCTCCTAAAAAGCATTGGTTTCAACCATTTGGGCCCCAGATTTATACCGATCAGACATATTTATTGATATTTCAGCCGTTTCTGAACCGACTTTAATCAAATAAAGTTTATTCTTTCATCAAAATTGTATGCTCTTTCAAATTTTACATTCAGTTTTTCATTATCTCATAACAAAATTATTTCATGCAGCGCCCTCTATACCAAAACTGAACTTAAGCAATTTACTTATCATTTTGCTAAGATGAGAACTTTACTTATCTGGTATTTAAATCGTTTTTCAGACTTTTTTGTTATTAAAACAAAATCTAAATGTAATATTTGATGATATTAGGACATCAACATTCTGGTAAGATTTTAAGTTGGTGAATTAAAGGTACACTTGAGTATTGGTACTTCCCAAAATGCCCCTTGACATTAAATTGGTTGGTTTTAATTCCATTTGAAAGATCATTAAATTAAACGTGTATGATGAGAATCATTCACTTTCAGTTTCAAATGCTCTCATAGTTGTAAAATTTTATTTCAAAATATTTTATTTATATATCGTCTGGCTAGACGATATCTTGACTATAAAAAAAAATACATAAAATGCTTATATACTTCTTTCAAAAAATTTCAAATGAGGTTTTTAAATAGTTGATATCTCTATGTAATCATTTTTAAAACAAAACATCACATGCACAATTTTGTATGAAAAATGGCTAAAACCAGTGATTTTTTTTAAAGAGCGCCCTCTTGAGTTGTAACAACTCTTTTTTTTTTAATGATAACAGGGTTTTAACTGAGTCGTTTGTAATTTTGTGTACCTTTCCAGTATGTTGGAGTTATAACTATTAGTTGTACCGTAATGGTGCAGGTTTTGGTTACTAAAATTAAGTTTGACCAAAACTAAACTATCCCTTTAACTGAACTCGAAGTTTGGCTAAGTATTTTAACTTTAGTATGAAATTGAATACCAGCCCTGATATACAATGTATAAAGGTAATTTCCATGGCCCCAAGGGCACTCTTTATAACCAGGTTCCACTGTACTATACATTTTTTGCCCATTCAAATATTTTATTGAATCTCATTTATTGTTTAATTAACGTATTAAATCAACTAATTTAGTTCTATCTTGCCAAATTCAGAGTGTGTTTATCTGATCAACACCCTGGCCAAAATTGGAATAGCGCCACCTGCAGTTTGCCTGCGTATAGGTCTCCAAACCTAGTATTTTTTAGCAGACAAACTGGTTAATAATAATTATGCGTGGTTCCGGGACCTCCATACATTAAATGCGCCTGTTCAGTCTTTTACATCAATAGTCGTCTCATGACATGGCATTCTGTTATAATTAGGTATGAAATTATCACATGAGAACCATTTGTTAATCATTTAATCAAATTATTTACTAATGATTTACGTGCGCAATTAATGTAGTAGTTTCTCCCAAACCTGTATACTCTTGCAATGGTTGAAATGATTGTATGACAGGGGCATCTCTTCCTTTCTTCAGCACTGTACCGACAAGCCCCCCCCCCCCCCCCCCCCTCCATCATACCCGATCGTTTCTCTCTTTAATATTTCTCTTCCATTCAATATTGTACCTATAGGTACCCCCATCCACTTTCCCTCTCTTACCCGATCACTGTAATATTCCTCTTATATTATATACTTATTGAACCAACAAGTGGCCTGCCTCTCTCTTTCACACACTCTTCATCTTCTTCAATCGCTTCATATTCAATATATATCCCTTCAATGATTCAGACTGGTAGTCTCCCCCTCCTCCCCTCCCCCTCTCTCAATCATGCTCCCTCTTACATGATCGGTCCCTATTATGGCCCGGTCCCATATCACCGGATAGCGTTATCGGATGACCGACGAATAGAACATTAGCGAAATAAAATTATCCGGTGGTGAAAGTCGTCTCCATCGCTTCATGCTCCAAGCCTTCCGCCGGATAGAACAACGTACATCGCCTGAAAAGGGACGGACAAGAAACGCATACGAACGGAGATGAACGGATTGAAAATTTTACTCTCCGTTGGGCATCCGTTTACGCTATCCGGTGATGTGTAACCGGGTCTTTAGCGTCTCTCTCTCCCCTTCATCGGTGTACCAAGCCCCCCTGTGCTTTTACTACTCATTGTTTCTCTTACCCAATCTCCGTTCCCTTCCTCAACATTGCACCAACCTGCCAAGTCTCTCTCTCCCCTTTTCCCGCTTGCGATAGTTTCGCTCTTTAAAAGACTTAATTAGTAACATTGTCCAAATCCTCAAAATCCAATTGGAATTCTAGCGGTTCCTCATACCTTGTTGTATTCGTGCATGGGCAGGTTTTGGTTTGTGAAATTTCCCTTTCCGTTAAAAAGATATTTACGATTAAAGTGTTCAGAATCTTAAATTATCCACTGGATCGCGAAAACCGTGTACAGAGTGAGTGCAATGAGTTAGTGAATATCACTTTGCATTTTTGCTCATTACTCGTCCATAAATATTCACCCTCCTACCAAATTGCCCCTCTTTAAAATCTCTCTTCTCTTCTTCAAAATTTTACTAACAGTGGCGTAGCGAGGGGATGGAGAGGAAGGCTTATAGGTCAGAGCCACCCCCCCCCCCCCCCCCCCCCCCCCCCCCCAACCCACACCCCCTCCATTGCATTGTTTGCTTGCTAGTCCGTCTTGGGGGGCTTTGAAGAGCTAAAATCCGAAACATTTCGGGGACTCCGCCCCTCGACCCTCGCGAGAGGTCCTGATGTAGGACTCATATAGACCACTGCCACGACTCGCTCGCAGGTTGGAGCTCTATGGAGCCCCCATGCAAATGCATGGCTACGCCACTGTTAAATACTAACATCTCTCTCTCTCTCCCTCTTCCTCTCCCACTCCAAATTGTCAAGTTTCTCACTTTCCCCCACTTCTCTTCATCATTTTGCCAACAAGTCTCCCCCTTCCCCTCTCACCACTCTTCATCAAGATTCTTACCAAATTGCCTCTGTCTTCAACATCTCTCTTCCCCCCTCCTTCAGCGTTGTACCATCAAGCCCCCCCCCCCCCCTCCCTCTCACTCTCTTTCCTCCCCCCTCTCATGATCTCTCATTTTTTCATCTGCTTCAATCGCTCCCTATTAAAAATCTCCCTCTACTTCACATTGTACCAACAAGTCTCCCCTTGTCTCTCCCATTTACCCTCTTACCCGATCGCTTTTTTATTTTTTATATCTCCCCTTCTTTATGCGGCGTTCCCACTGTCGTGCGATCCGTTACGACGCCACGGATTGGCCATTCGTAGCTGATCGTGGAACTTCTCTGAAATTTCAGATTTGGATACGAGGTGATGCGAGTCGATACGTTCTGGTGCGGATTTGGTGCAGCTTGGATACGATATGGTCACGATTGGTCAATTTCAGGTGACACGATCTGTCACGATCTGGTCCTCCCGCTCAGATACGATCATATACGTTCCGATAGGATTGTCCCGATTGAGTCCACGATTGGGTCTCCGATGTGACACGATCATCACGATCGGGGTCCCCGATTTGGGACGATCGGGTACGTGCGGATACTTTCGGATACAGTTCATTACGAACCGATGCGCTCTGTTGCGATAGGATACGATTGTGGTCGCGATGTCTTTCACGGTGAGGATCGAGAAGTGATCTCGATTTGAGCTACGATTAGACCCCGACGGATATATATACAGCCCGACTGACCATGGACTTTATTGTTTCTTGAAACAATTCTACAGAGTTGAACAACTAGCAACCCACAAACCATTGATGATGGCAGAAGTTGAGGATGATGGACAACGTGACATTTGCAGTATTACTGTATGCTTACATTATCGCCAGAGAGGAAGAAGACGAGCAGCAGCCAGACCAGCCACAACCCAACCACAAAGTGCTGATTGCGACCATGGCTCTCAGAGGAGAGTAGAGGAGACAACAGCTTGGTCAGTTCTCCAGCCTCCTAGACCACCCAATTGAGGCTGGAAGTCTTGCAGAGGATGGCCCCAGCAATCGAGAGGGAACTCACCAGTTTCAGGCAACCCCTCTCAACTGGACTGACTGGCAGTGACATTGAGGGCACCTTGTCATTGGAAAACAACTATCGGTCCCTTGCGTATGCCCTCAGTGTGTGTGAGTGTCCAGCATCTCAGAGATAGTTCCAGAGGTGTGCCAGACAATTGTGCAAGCGTACAAAGATGGAGGTGTTTAAGCCTACCTGTGACCCCTGAAGCCTGGACAGCCGTAGCTAAGAGCAGAGATGGCAAACACATTGTTATCAAGAAGCCACACCACACTGGCAGTCTGAACTACAAGGCTTTTTTCTGATACCAATCCTGGCGATGGTGGATGCAGATTGCAAGTTTGTGTTCGAGCTTGGTGGAAAATGACACATGTCAGATGCTCAGATATTTGGCGACTCTAAGCTGTTCAACGGCCTGAATGAGGAAGCCCTAGGACTCCCCCACCCTGCCCTCTGACTGCAAGCCCTTATGACCACCAAGACATGCACTTCTTCATCCTGGGAGATGACGCCTTCGCACTCAGTAAATACCTCATGACGCCATGCGACACTTGTTGCTGTTGCTGCAAAGGAGGCCACATTTCTGGCATCCACCGTCTCAATGTGAGGGATCAAAAAGGAGAACTTATCCCACACCAACTTCTTGGTGCTGTTCATGTCAGTAATGACATCTCCTCCTGACCCACTCTTCTTTGCGCGTTTCTTCAGCCGGCCCATCATGGTCCTCATGCTTGTGTACCATGTTTTAAATTGCGCCACAGTAGTGTATATCGTCTGTGCAGCCCAGAGATCCTCCTTCTGGGTGACATCCTTGAAACCCGCAAGGCGTTTGCTGTAGAGGACCTCATTTGTAATGAGGAACTCGATGATTTCCTCTTTTTGCTTTTCAGTAAAGGCAGTTACTGTTTTTTTTCTCTTTGCTTTCTGGGTGGGGGTGGTCTCCTCATCCTCCTCTGGTGTTGCCTCTGGCTGGACTGGTTCAGGTTGTTGTTGTTGTTGTTTGATGTTTATTGGCGGTTCATTCAATTTGAATATTTTCGCCAAAAACTAAATATTATTTCATTCTTCTCATTTATTTTCTTTATTTTAATATTTTTATTATTATTATTATTATATACATATGTATATATTTTGTTGAAGTGCATAAACGTTTTCAGACCATCAATAAACAAAACCAAAATTAAAGGCATCATCGGGCCAACCCGGCTCGGTACGTTGAGCAGGCTTCTCAACTGACGAATCAGTCTAGGCCCCCCGATGCATGGAGATGCACTCTGGTCGCCTTCGTTTTTCTTTGCACCTGCATCCGATTCCAAAAAACAAACAAAATTATATATAAAATCAAAACAAATCATATTAACCAAGAACATACAGAGGTAGCAAACATTTTTGGGCTTTGTAAGTGAAAGTGCAAGGTGCAGGGTGTAATTTACTAAATATTTTCATACTGTATGTCATTAATTTTGAGCAAAATTTATTATGGTGATCAAAACCGTCTTCAGTTGCCTGCATAGATATCCTATTAACAGTCTCTGTACCGGCTTGAGCATGCATATAATTTTACGTGTATCATTAATCAAAAATTATACAAAATCACTACAAATGTTTATTAATACCATTATATACATTACAACAATATAAACATTCCTTTATATCTCACCGAGGCCCACCTCTCACATCGGGACTCCCGCCGCATATGTGGTCGTAGGCCTCTTAATGGTATAATTATAAGACGAAACCAAAAATAAATCAAATAACTTCATGCATTTAAATATACAAAAATTATAAACAATTTCCTTTTTTTTTTTTTATAACAGAGCCCACCTCTCACATCGGGACTCCCGCCACATATGTGGAAGTGGGCGTCTTATTATCATAATAATAAAACGATAACAAAATTCTTAGGCCTAGAATAGTATGGGTAATCTCCCGGTTCTTTTCACATAATCAACAAGAGCTTGTTGGATGGGTCGCTCTAAAGAATTTAACAAAGACATTATTTTATTTTCCTCATATAAACCTGTTTCAGCCATCAACATGGCCCTTTGAACTATGTACTCTGGGCACTGACACAAAAAATGTGTAATAGTTTCAAATATACCCTCACAATTAGGGCAATACCCAGTATCGTGCTTTTTCAATACACATAAATTTACATTTAAACCAATGTTTCCCATTCTTAAACAATGCAAAATACTTTCATTTTTTCTATTATTTAATTTACATATATATATACTCTTAACATTTTTTTGCACGTCTTTAAGACATGATTCCGTTCCTTCCCATCTTTTCTGCCATTTAGCATACATCCATTTCTTTATAACACTATTAACTTCATATCTTGCTAATTTATTATCAATTTCTATTTTTTTGTTCAAACCTCGTTTCGCTTCTATATCCACAATCTCATTACCATTTAGACCACAATGGCTTGGAATCCATTCAAAATATACAAGCATCCTTTTATTCTTCAATTGTGAACACAAATATAAAATTTCGTATACAGGAAATTCGTCTTTGCAACTATTTATGGCTTGTAAAGAACTTAGTGAGTCGCTAAAAATGACTGCCCCCGTATACAAACTGGGATGATTATATAGCCATTCTAAAGCAAGCACAATAGCCGCCATCTCTGCCCTATAAGAGGATGTATAATTTGAAAGTCTCTTAGATAATGAATAATCATAGTAAGGGACAAAGAAGGCGGCGGCTGCACTCTCCTGTTCTGGTGATTTGGATCCATCAGTATATATTTGCAAATAATTTTTCCATTTTGTATTTATCATTTCTATTGTTGCTTGCCTTTGAAACAATTGATTGTCTCTTTTACAAATATAATCCTGCAATTCCATTGATATCAAGGGTACGTTCAAGTGCCAAAAAGGGATTCTGGAGCAACACATCTCCTCAACTTCAAAGTCAATTGTTGTCATCAATTCCATTGATCGTTGGCCAAAGGCTGTTCTAGAATTATTACCTCCATATATATGAAATTGCCAACAATCTTTGATATCCTCTTTTAAAGGATGATTTTTTACACTTTCAATACGCTTTTTAAGTCTACAACATGACATTTCTCTTCGTAAGTCTAAGGGCATCTCTCCTAATTCCACTTGTAAGTCTCTGAGAGATGTCCCCTTGCGTGCGCCGGCACATACATATAAACTTTGGTACTGAACTGAATTTAAAATATTTTTAATACTGGGTGCCGCTGAATCGTAAGCTTCGCAAGCGTAATCTATAGTTGATAAAATCAGAGATTTATATACCATCAAAAGTTCTTTAGCATCCCCACTCCATTTAGCATGAGCTAAACTCTTGACTACATTTAATTTACGTTTACACCGATTTGCAACATCTGTTATGTGAGGCCGCCAAGTAAGGCGTTTATCAAATATAACTCCAAGATACTTATGCTGATTTTCAGGTAGCAATTCATGTTCTCTTAAATATAATTTAATAACGTCATTTGATTTATTAGAAAAGAGGACAGGAACTGTTTTCTCTAGAGACATTTTCAAACCCCATGACAAAAACCATGAATCCAATGTATTAATACAATTTTGTATCAATTGTGTATTTGTCTTTATATCATAACCAGATTTCCATATGACACAGTCATCTGCGTAAACTAAATTATGAATGTCAGGGGGCGTAGGTATATCCTTCAACATCACATTAAACAATAAAGGACTAAGAATGCTACCTTGAGGTAAGCCATTTTTAGGGTGCATAATTTGGGATTTGCTTTCCCCTACTTGAACCTGAAATGTACGGTCTAACAAATAATTCCTTAAGAAAACAAGAATATTTCCTTTAAGGCCTATATTACTAAGCTTAACAATGAGTCCCTTCGTCCACAGGGTATCGTAAGCTTTTTCTAAGTCAATAAATACTGCTAGAGTCTTCATACCAACTCGTAAATGTCTTTGTATCTCATTTTCTAAATGCACAATATTATCTATAGAGCCTCGATTTTTTCTAAAGCCACTCTGATTATTGTTTAATATTTCATTCTTATCTAAATACCATTGTAATCTTTCTTTTACCATACTCTCCATAATTTTCATAAAACAAGATAACAAAGAAATAGGTCGGTAAGATGACGTCCTAGTAGCATTCTTATTCAACTTCAATACAGGAATTAAAATCGCATGTTTACATTGTTCTGGTACAAAGCCAGTACTCCATATCTTATTAAATAAATTCAACAAGACCATCTTGGCAATTTTGGACATTTTTTGGTAAATTTCATAAGTTATGCCATCTTCCCCAGGAGTCGATCCTTTTTTCTCCTTCAAAGTATTTTCCAACTCCAACATTGTGAATGGTTCATTTATTACCAAATCAAAAGTATTATTGCAACTTTTCTCACCATCAATTTGCTTAAACGCTTCAAGCACTTCTCTCTTCTTAGTCTTATGACCACTAACTGAGTTTCCAATGGATGTAAAATACTCTCCAAACTCGTCAGCTTTATCCTGGTCATTTACTATCACCTGTTCTCCTTTATATATTACCGACATTTGTTTGACTTTCTTACCTGTATTGCCATTTAACATTCGAATAAAATTCCATAATTCCGAAACAGATGTAAAACGATTCAATTTCATGGCGTAATTTAACCAAAAGGTTCGTTTTGCTTGCCGTATAGTCCACTGAGCTTCTCTTTTCTTATCTTTATATAATTGAACATTTTCAACACTCCAAAATTTCATCAATTTATTTTTTTCCTTATTTCTTGCTTTTATTTTTACATTACATTCTTCTGTCCACCATGGGACTGCTGCATTACACCCATTTCCTTTCTTTCTACTTAATAACTCATTTAATATATCATATAAACATTCCATAAAGTTTGCATAAAATACATTTACATCATCATCATATAATGTTTCAATATTCATCCTTTCTTCACTCAATCTATGAAAGGCTGTCCAATCCATTTTTTTAAAGGACCACCTAAAAAATGGATTATCCTTTTTTTCTTTTTCCATATTATTAACACTATATTGAATGCAGACTGGGAAGTGGTCACTTCCGAACTTGTCTGCAAAGACCGACCAGGTGCACTTACTGGCTATCCGCGATGAGATCAAGGATAAGTCTAAACATGACGTTCTCCCCGAAATGGGGTCAAGACGTGTACCAGATCCATCATTTAAAATAACCAAATTCTGTTTCAACAAAAAATCTTCTATCAATCGTCCATTTTTATCAATTTTTTCACTTCCCCATAAACTATTATGGGAATTAAAATCTCCCACTATCAATAATTTGTCTATATTTTTAACATGTTTAACCAATGTATCTAAAATGTCGTTAGTTATATCATTGCATGGGTTATAATAATTAACGACTGCTAAGTGAGTATCTCTATAATGTATATTTACTAATTGCATTTCTATGTCTGTTTCAATTTCCACATACTCATAATTAATAGAGGTATGTATATATATAGCACATCCACCTCTACGTTTATTAATTCTATTTTTACTAAAACATGAATAATTTGGAATATCAATTATAGTATTCCCCTCATACCAAGTTTCCTGAATACAAATCAAATGCACAACTTTTTCTTGAGAATTTAAATAATTAATTAATTCTCCACTATGGCCGTTCATTCCCTGCGCATTCCATTGGAGAATGAGGAGCGCAGTCATTATCGATTTGGAAACAGGCTCAGGGGGTGTGATAGTCTGGCCTTTTCCCTTCTTGCGTCTTGTACCCTTGGGTGGCATCTCTCAAAGGATTCAAAATTAAAAGCAAGAGCAAGTTTACAGTGACGATGTGCTCGCTTTAAGTGTAGATCGCTGAATGAGGCGCATTCAATATGGGCGCGAGATCTCATAACAGATCGTGAACGTACGTGAAAAGCGTGACTAATCGTATCTACTCGCATTTACTCGTATCTACCCGTATCAACTCGTATCTGCTCGTGAGTCATTCGTGTTAGGTCGTGAACAATGGTACCCGACAGAGCGCCATAGATCGTGACAGATCGTGGGAGATCGCATCACATCTTAACAGAGCGTGGTGTTTGTCTTGTCCAAGGTTGATCCCGATCACCACGATTTGGAAACACGATTAGATGCGCTTTGTTAAGATCCAATACGATCCGATGCGATCCGATGCGATGATGACGATTGATAATTAATCGTGTCGATCGTAGATTTGTTTTGAACCGTTCCAAAAAGTTCCTACGATCAACACGATTGCCACGACTGACCTTGCGATCTGATAATATATGATACGATCACCACGATTACTTCACGATCAGCTACGAATGGCCAATCGTGGTGATCATAACTAATCGCACGACAGTGGGAACACCGCATTAACATTGTACCAACAGACAAGTCTCCCCCTCTCTCCCCCCGTTCCCATCCATCCTCTTACCCGATCGCTTCTTATTTATCGCTCCCCTTCTTCGATATATACCAACAAGGACCATGCTGCATGTAGACCTAGGATGTAAAGAGAGGGAATGGGGATTGGTAGGGGTATAGAGGGTTTCTTTGCTCAAATGACGTAGCCAGTGGGAGGGGGCAAGGCTTACCGTCACGAAGGGAAATATTGAGCCAAACAAATCGGCGTAGTTATTATTTCTCTGTTCATTTTAGGTCTACGCGGGGAACTCTGGACGGGGCATAACTTCAAACATTGTATGGATCCATGTGCGTGTGTGTGTGTGTTTGTGTGAGTGTGTGTGTGTGTGTGTGTGTGTGTGTGTGTGTGTGTGTGTGTGTGTGTGTGTGTGTGTGTGTGTGTGTAGGGGGGGGGGGGGGCGGGGTTGCACCCCCACTCCTAGCTACGCCATATGTTTGCCCGGAGATGAGGAAGAAGACATGAACAACCTTCATCAAACGCCCCCATGCGTCTCAAGTACTGGTCAAACACATGCTCTGTTAGTTTAGCACAATTCCCAGCGCAGAATTGTTCAATAATGGTCGTTTTGTCGCTAGAAAGCGATTTCTACCTTCCCCTCTTCAATGTTCAAGTTTTGTCTTCTTCTTCCCGTCTTTAAATTGTGTGGGCTTTGTTTGTCTTCATCTTGAAAGCAATATTGAAAGCGCACCCAGCGTGAGATTTGTTTATATCTCAAAGCGTAGCCAGTATGCATACAGAGCGGTTCTATCGGTGGGCGAGCAACAGGCTGTTTCATACAATCTTGAAGATTTATCTGCGTTATGGCCTTACAGTGTCATCATTATTATATATTTCAACCGTTCATACCTATAATTTAAAGGGGAAGTTCAGTTTTGGTATAGAGGGTGCTGCAAGAAATAAATTGTTTGTGAGATAATGAAAAACTGAGTGTAAAATTTGCCAGAGCATACAATTTTAATGACAGAATAAACTTTATTTGATCAATTTGATTTTAAAAATCGGTTCAGAAACGGCTGAGATATCAATAAATATATCCGATCGGAATAAATCTGGGGCCCAGATTTATTCCGATCGGATATATTTATTGATATTTCAGCCGTTTCTGAACCGATTTTAAAATTAAGATTTATTCGATAATTTGTTTTAAAAATTAAAAAATGCTTACCCTTTTTCAAAAATTGTCAAAAGGGGTTTTTAAATAGTTTTGTATGATCTCTCTATTTAATCATTATTTCAACAAAACATCACATGCATAATTTTGTATAAAAAATGGTTGAAACCAATGTTTTTCTTTACCTTTCGAGCATCGGGTGGAGTTATAACTATTAGTTTGTAATGTTATTGTGCAGGTTTTGGTTACTAAAGCTCAGCCTTACATAAACTGTACTACCCCTGGATACTTTTATTTTGCATTATCATGATTGTATCATTGCATTTTGCTTTATTCCATTATAATTTGTATTTATTTAATTAACTCACAGACCCCTTGAGGACTGTGTGTAAGATATAATATAATTGATCTTGATAAAATTGATATAATAATAATGATGATGATGATGTTGATGACGGTTACGAAAACGATGACAATGTTGATGATGACGACGAAGATGACGACGAAGATGACGATGATGATAATGATTATGATGATGATGATGATGACGGTTACGAAAACGATGACAATGTTTATGATGACGACGATAATGACGATGATGACGATGATGATAATGATGATAATGATGATGCTGCTGCTTCTGCTGCTGATGTTATTATCGTCGTTTGTGTGTATGGTGATGAATATGCTGATGACCATGATCATGGTGGTTAAGATGATAGTACTGAAGATGATAATGATGATGTTATGATCAATGGCGTAGCTACGAGGGAGGGACCCACGGGGGGCACGTGCCCCCAATAATTTACCCCAAACAATAACAAACAGGTGAAATTCTGTGTAGAAAAAGGAAAGCAGGAAATGCATAAGGTGTGCCCCAGATCATTCGCGTGCGACCACGCTACGCCTCAGGTTATGATTACGATGATGATTAAAGCGACGTCGATGGAACTGATAACGAAGGTGATTATTATTATTTTTTTTTTTAGCAGATGTTTTTCTGCATTTATTAAAGAAAAATCAAAATCAACATATTCAAATAACAATACAAGTGTATAACATAATTGATTTACATAAAATGTGACATTTGATATAAAAAAAAAAATACATATATATATATATATATATATAATTCAAAACTTAAATCAGTTGAATGTAATGCAAATAATCAAAATAAATGCAGGGGCAAACTATCATAAGCATTAATGCTTGAGTCGATAGCAGCCAGGAGGGGAAGGGGTACATGGCGCTGTTATTGGAGTATATAATAAAATAGAGTGTCACGCACAAGTGATTTTTTCAGAAAGTATCTGAAAAAAAAGAAAGAACAAAAAAATGGGAAGAAAGAAAGAAAAACAAGACAAAACAAAATGCAAGTGTGTGCAGTGGGTGAGTGCATGTGCAATAAGTGTTTGATTATTTTTTTATTTTATGAACTGGTTATCTTAAAATTAGTCAATATAAAGAAACAATTACAATACTTTAGACCCTGATTAGGTTTATGAATATTTGGATATTAAATATTTTTTCATCGAAGCTTTAAAGCAATAAAGAGATGCAGAGTGTTTAATTTTGTCAGGTAAAGCATTCCAAATGTCTGGACCATGGTGTCTTA
This sequence comes from Echinarachnius parma, assembly GCA_037951105.1. Lineage (NCBI taxonomy): Eukaryota > Metazoa > Echinodermata > Echinoidea > Clypeasteroida > Echinarachniidae > Echinarachnius > Echinarachnius parma. Next base: position 43,661 of record JBAMJV010007417.1, read on the forward strand.
TTGATTTATAGGCCATAATAATTTTTGGGTTAGTTAAATGGAAGTCGGATGAGTGTCGTGTAGGATATGAGTGTATACTACTATTGTACACAAAAATATTTCGAAATGCTAATGGTATAGTATTTATCCAAAATTTATACATAAAGATTGCAGTTTGAAAAATGTGAATATCAGCAATTTGTAATGTTTTTAGTTCATAAAATATTGGATCAGTATGGGCTATATAATATGAATGTGTACAAATACGGAGTGCTTTCTTTTGAAGACGATAAATTAACATAATTTTCATCTTATTACTATTCCCCCATACAATGTTACAATAAGATGTGACAAAATGAGAGAATTATAAAGCATAAATAGTGACTTTTGTGAAAGACAATATTTTAATTTATATAGAATGCCTATGCCTCTCGAGACTAACATACAAATGTTATTAATATGACTATTCCAAGTTAAGTTTGAATCAATCATTACACCTAAAAATGTAGGTAACGATGTTAGTAATAATAACGATGTTAGTAATAATGATGATGACGATGATGACGATGATGATGAAGACGATAATGAGGATGATGATGATGATGATGATGATGATGATGATGATGATGATGATGATGATGATGATGATGATGATGATGATGATGATGATGACGTTGATGATGATGGTGATGATGATGATGATAATCATCTTGCGTTTTTGTAATTTAATGATATTTTGTATAATTGAATGAGTAATTTGTTAGATATTTTCATATTTTGTATAAATTAGTATATGGTTTTCAAGGGCTAGCGTGTACTTTAATTATTTGCACTTGCACCACTTCCTTCTCCTTACTTTCTTTTCTCTCTCTCTATCCCATATGTCATAGGTTGTATACATAATTTAAGCTTATATTAATTTTTCTTTGGGGAGTCACGCTATCAAGCTTGCAGCTTATTGTGACTTCCCATGCAACTTTCCTTATACTATTATGTTGTATAGTTATTCTTTATTTACTTATTTTTTATACAATTGTTTAATGTACTTAAGCACAATTGTGATATTCATGATTTGTTATTATATGTTGTTAAATAATTGTTTTGTATTTATGTTATGTTTTGAAGTTGCAAAATAAATGAAATGAAAATGAAATGAATAATGACGATGATGGTGATGATGACGTTGATGGCGATGATGATGATGATGATGATGATGATGATGATGATGATGATGATGATGATGATGATGATGATGATGATGATGATGATACTAATGTTGACGACATTGATGATGACGACACTGATGTTAATGGTGGTTGGGAAACCCTTCCACCAAGCAATTGGTTCAGTAAAATTCACCCATTTTATATGGGTCGTGGCCGTTGAACCGATAATTCGAGATGGGATTCAAACACTTCTCTCATCTTTCCCGATAGGAGACCACCCCGATCGAACGAGTGGCGAGTTACGGAAGTGGGACTTCAAAATAGGGCAGGCAGACAGGGGCTCGTATGCCCAACATAGCTATCATATAGGCGAAAGAGGTTGGAGGCTAAAGCCTAGTGCCCACTAAGCGATCTGAGCTTGCGATCTAGCCCGAGTTGCTAGCGATCTCGGTTCGGTGTGAATCGCACCAGATCGCCGCGAGTCAGCCCGATCTCATTGCGTACGCGATCTTTTCGGTGCCCACTATACGATCTCACGGCGACTTACCCTGATAAATGCATTGTCCCTATTTCCACGCATGCGTGCATGGTTGATGATTATAGCCAGGTATTGTTCGCTCTTGCTTGTCTAGACATCATAATCAGCTTTGCGAGTTTTTTTTTTATAAACCCAGTGCCTACTTTGCGATCTGCGCCTAGCGATCTGCGCCTAGCGATCTGAGCGATCTTGCCCAAATACGAGCGATCCCCGAGATATGTGGTTAATTCGCAAGGTAGGCATCAATGGCCGCACCAGATCGCTGTAACTCGCGTCCGCAAGGGTGGTGTCGGTTGCGGTCGCCAGGTTTTGGACATGTTCACAAATTTCGTTCTCGATCGCATGTCGGGCGGGATCGCACAAATGGCAAGCCATTTGGGCAATTGTTCATATTTCCTGATATCAGGAATTCAATCCTTGATATCAGGAATTCTGTTTTCATATAACAATAATTAAATTCTTGATATCAGGAAATAAATTAATGATATCCAGAGTTCGATTTCTTCATATCAAGAATTCGATTTCTTGATGCCAGGAGTTGAATTCTTGAAATCAGGAATTGCCATTGGTTAGCAACAGAAAGTGGTTTCTTGAATTCAATGTTCAGTTATGCGAAACTGCTCTACAAAGGCGCCCTGCAAGAATAAAGCATTCTTTTCTTGATATCAAGAAATGAATTGTTGTTGTTCAGCAATGGTAATTCTTGATATCAAGAAAAGTAAAAAAAATGTTAAAACGGCTAGCCATGACTGGCCACGAGCACACATTCAACACATTCCAACAAATTCAACAAATTCAGAATCAAACAAGCGTGAATTCCTCGTTATTGTATTCCTTGACAATGGGTGGAAATAGGGGCCAAGCTATGACCCCAAGGAGGCCAAATTGAAAAGATGGCGTGCACAATGGAATCAGTGATTCCAAGGTCGCTAGCCCAATGCCTACTATGCGATCTTGTCCGAATAGGAGCGATCCCCTGAGATCCGTGTTAAGTCGCAAAGTGGGCACCAATGGCCGCAGCAGATCGCCGCGAATGCGATCCAGACCGATCTGGTCGCCAGATTTTTTAACATGTCAAAACCCCGGCGACCGCAACCAGCACCACCCTTGCGGACCCGAGTTACAGCGATCTGGTGCGGCCACTGGTGCCCACTTTGCGACTTAACCACAGATCTCAGGGGGTCGCTCCTATTCGGGCAAGATCGCTATAGATCGCTTAGCCCAGATCGCGTAGTGGGCATTGGACTTAAGGAAGTAGAGGGGGGGGGGGGGGGGGGGGGGGGGCGTTGCAGCGCCTCTACAGTAGTTTTCAACCCCTTAGTCGTAATTTCGTGAAATCGCTACCTATATAAGAGAGACATGGCAGCGCATATCGAATCATTATTATAGTAATACACTTTACAATAAAGATGATTAATGGTGTTCAGTTTTATTTCTAAAGTATTCAAATTTCCACAGAATAGATAAGCAAAATCGTAGAACAGAATGAAGTAACGAATGTAATTATTAGTTGTACACAGTCCCCATCAACACTGCCACAAACAATTTTAATTTGAATGTAACTATATTACGGTTACATTACATATTGTAAACAATCTTCATATTTGTTCATTTCTTCATGAAATCTATGTATTTCATTTAGAACTCACTCTTCAGATTCCCTTTTATATCCAGCGTACCAAGGAAAGCAATTCATGACAATTGTACATGTACCGTAATGCAAGGAGGTATAACGATTGGTCCATGCCCCTTTTTAGTAGTTACTAAAAACGCATTAGCTTTTGTCCTAACTGATATCATCCTGCACTTACCACCACTATCACCATTACCCCCACTCCAACCCTCATCCTCCTCTTAATATGGCCCCCTAAATGAGTAGGGTAACTCGAGGTAACCCCATTCAAATCACGGGATTGGGGGGGGGGGGGGGGGCAGCGGAGGGGGAGAGGGAGGGTGAACAGATAGGTTAACCATTACGATGACAGATAATGCCAAAATTAATTCTTGAATTCATATTATGTTATGCATTTTTTTCTCAGATGGTATGGGGCAGCAAGAGGGGGTATAGGAAGATTACCCCCTGGTGTGCTATTGCCCTCCCCCCCCCCCCTACATACCCTTCGCCTCACCCACTTGTCTACGCGACCACCTCTTCATCTTCCCTCCATTTACCCCCCCCCCCCTAAAAAGTGACTCCAAGCTGTCATTTTGGGCGATCGATATACTTCCAATCGATTGCACTCCGATATGACGACCCAGCTCGGGGTCTGCGAGTGTGCCGTGCTGCGGTGACACATGCACCACTCCAGCGTCTCCCGGGGCCCCCACCGGGTTGGGCCCCCGACCGTGCCCCGCTCGAGTTCGGGTAGCGAACCCGTCGAGTGTCGCCAGGTGCCGTGTGTCACGAGCCTCGCCCCTAGTAGCGTAGCAAGGCTCATCCCATACGTGTACGTACAGGGGTGTGTGTGTTTGTGGGGGGGGGGGGGATGATGATGATGGAGGGCGGGGCGATAGACTGTTAAAGGAAAACACCAACTAGTTATTAATGATCATGATTCGACCACATATGTGTGCGATAAGTAGGGGGGGGGGGGGGGGGGGGGGGGAGTCCCTCCCAGCCCACTCGCTAGTCGAATCCTATTCATCAAACTTCATAAATAGTCAACAACTTTGCAATGAGTAAATTAAAACTTTACAAATAAAACAATGATAAAAGCAAGAAATTTCTGAAGGAACCAAACCATTCAAGATAAAACGATTAATAAGAAGATATATAAAGAAGAACGCGACCGATATGAACGATTATGGAGTAGGACAATGTTAATGATGATGATGATGATGATGATGACGATGATGATGACGTAGATGATTATGATAACGATGATGACAATGATGACGATGATGACGATGATAATGATAATAATGATGATGATGATGGTGACGTCGATGATTATGATGATGATGATGATGTCGATGACGATCATGACGATGATGACGATGATTTACGATGATGATGATGATGATGATGATGATGATGATGATGATGATGATGATGATGATGATGATGATGACGATGATGACAATGACGGTGATGACGATAATGAGTATGGTGGTGGTGGTGGGGGTGATGCTGATGCTGAAACAAATGATGATGTTTCTGATGCGGAGAGGAGGAACACAACTTTCCCTTCTAATAAACGATACAAAAAATTAAATACTATATCAGTTTAGACATAATAGAGGTAATACTTATCATGCTTATGGAAATAAATGTCGGCGGGAGGGTAGAGAGGGTGAAGCTTGTAAGTGTGAGAAAGGCCTCGAGGCCGAGGACGGGGGTCGATAAGTGAAAGTGGCCTATACACGTCCGGGGGAACGCCTGCACGCGATGAAGTGGCAGATGCCATTGATGCATCTACACGTGTTTCCCACATCGGGGTATTCGCCAAATGTTGTGTTCAAATGTGCTCCACAACTTCGTAATCATAGACGAATTTTCTGGATTCGAGAGCAGGTTTGCTTATTTCCGTATTTTATGGTGGCACTCAAACTATTTTGACGGTAGATGTGCCTAAAGGGAAATGCCAGTAGTGGGAAACGCCCCACCCCCTAAAAATAAAATGTACGCTCTCATTACCAACCATGTGAAAGAATATAATTTTACTAATATGGGATTATACAAATTTGGCCAAAAAAACCGCCTACTAATTGATATATTTGCAAAATTATATATTGATATGTCGCGGAATCCCGCATACGCTACGTGCAATATTGACCGCGTGCGTTCGCTATACGGGCTTGTCCCCAGCTTGTCGATATCTCCAGTCCAGCGCTAGCGGCGCGGACAGGTGCGAACGGGCGATGGATTTATACATTTCACGGGCGGGTATTGGATTTCTTCCGATATTTCTGCATTTAACGCATCGTTAGGTTCGGATTTTACCACACAAGCCCTTTTTAGATACTTATTCAACAATATTAATCAATTATAAATGTTTTCTGTAACTTTCCCAAAACTGTTTTGGTAAGGCTGAGCTTTAGTAACCAAAACCTGCACAATAACATAACAAACTAATAGTTATAACTCTACCATGCTCGAAAGGTATAGAAAATTACAAACGACTAAGTAAAAGGCCTGTTATTATTCAGAAATAGCCATTCAAACACAAGAGGGCGCTCTTTAAAGAAGCACATGGTTTCAACTATTTTTCATACAAAATTATGCATGTAATATTTTGTTGAAATAATGACTATTTAGAAACCTCTTTTGAAAATTTTTGAAAAAGTGTAAGCATTTAAAAATTATTTTGTAAATCATCGAATAAATCTGGGCCCCAGATTTATTCCGATCGGATATATTTTGTTTATATTTCAGCCGTTTCTGAACCGATTTTGATCAAATAAAGTTTATTCTGCCATTAAAATTGTGTGCTCTTTCAAATTTTACATTCAGTTTTTCATTATCTCACAACGAAATTATTTTGTGCAGCCCCTTCTATACCAAAACTGAACTACCCCTTTAAGTTAAAGGGTACCATCACCCAAAAATGATATTCTTATTAAAGAAAGGTAACATCTTTAGTATTCTATTCCATCAACAAGTTCACAAAAATATGTTCCCAGAAAAGAAAAAAAAAATTGGAAACGCATCACCATTCTAAAGCATGCGTTCATGCGGTCTGAATTACGCAGACTGCTATGTGTGCGGTGAATTGCAACGTGTGCAGAGCGAACGAATCGCCCGGGAATCTATTGTTTACAAACGTGCGCGTGAATAGCTGCATTGGCGCACTCGCAAATGGTTGGCCCGTATGGAACCAGGAAATAGCAGTGGTTCCGTAAGTGGTGGAAATTAATTGCTTTACTTATGAATTACACAACCCTTTGCAAAATGTTGGGTATCTATTTGATATCACAAAACGGTACCAAAACATATAATAATGTGTTGTTCTTTGCCTGGTGGTCCCCTTTAAATCAAAAGCTCGGGGTATTGTAATGTTATGGAAAGAAGTATATGAAGTAAGGATCTCGAGAACTGGTAGAAACTATCTATAGCCGGTCGAAAGATGTATGCTGTGTGAATAAATTACAATAAAATATCTTCCCTCAATATGTTGCCCTCAATCTTTCAGATCGTGTGTGAACGCTTCGCTGCTACGGGTACGGGGGAGTAAGTTGAGTGGAGAACGTACGAAGGGGCTTGGTTACTTGGTTGTATCGAGAACACCCCAACTGTTCAAGGACTCTACTAGTATTGATCGATCAAAAAGGGGGTGATTGCGGGGTAGTCTATAAATTCTTTGGGCGGAAACTGAACCTTGGAAGCTGCAATTTGAGTTTGGCTTCACTGGCACCAGTGGCAACGCTATATAGGGTCGTTTTAGATGAGTGAAAAGGGGGCAGTATCCTGCGGGGGGGGGGGGGGGGGGGTGGAGAATGTGCGTAGAGTCTTTTTTTTTTTTCGTTGCATCCAGAGCGCCCTGGATCGATCAAAAAGGGGGGGGGGGTGGTTACGGGGTAGTCTAACTTTGTGCGGAAACAGAACATTGGAAGCAATTTGAATTGGGCTTCACCGGTACCAGTTGCAACGCTATATAGGGTCATTTTAGGTGAGTGAAAAGGGGGCAGTATCCTGCGGGGGGGGGGGGGGGGGGGGGTGGAGAATGTGCGTAGAGTCTTTTTTTTTTTTTCGTTGCATCCAGAGCGCCCTGGATCGATAAAAAAGGGGGTGATTGCGGGGTAGTCTATACATTCTTTGGGCGGAAACCGAACCTTGGAAACAATTTGAGTTTGGCTTCACTGGCACCAGTGGCAAAGCTAGGGTAATTTTAGGTGAGTGGAAAGGGGGCAGTGTCCTTTGGGGGCGTGGATAATGTACGTAGAGTCTTTTTTTATTCGTTGCATCCACAGCGCCCTGTATCGATCAAAAAGGGGGTGGTTGCGGGGTAGTCTATCAATTCTCTGGGCGGAAACCGAACCTTGGAAACAATTTGAGTTTGGCTTCACTGGCACCAGTGGCAACGCCAGGGTCATTTTAGGTGAGTGGAAAAGGGGCAGCGTCCTGTGAGGGGCTTGGAGAATGTACGTAGAGTCTTTTTTAGGTCGTTGCATCCAGAGCGCCCTGATGGATCGATCAAAAAGGGGGTGGTTGCGGGGTAGTCTATACATTTTTTGGGCGGAAACTGAACCTTGCATGGAAGCAATTTGAGTTTGGCTTCACTGGCACCAGTGGCAACGCCAGGGTCATTTTAGGTGAGTGGAAAAGGGGCAGCGTCCTGTGAGGGGCTTGGAGAATGTACGTAGAGTCTTTTTTGGTCGTTGCATCCAGAGCGCCCTGGATCAATCAAAAAGGGGGTGGTTGCGGGGTAGTCTATCTTTGGGCGGAAACAGAACCTTGGAAGCAATTAGAACTTGGCTTCACTGGCACCAGTGGCAACGCTAGGGTCATTTTAGGTGAGTGGAAACTGGGGCAGTATCCTGCGGGGCGGGGCGGGCCGGGGGGAGGGGGGGGGGGGGGGGGGGGAGGGAGTGTGTGGAGAACGTACGTAGAGTATTGTTTGTCTGTTTGTTTGCTTGTTTTTTGCTTTTGTTTTTGTTTTGCATCCAGAATGCTCTTACTTCAACGACTAGAGACTCGATCGATACCATCATAAATAGGGTGATTGTGGGGTATACATGTACGGAATATTGGTTACTAATCATTTCCCCCCGTTTTCTAGTTCCTTTTTGTATAGTTACGAGTTTTTTAAATTTAATTACTCGGTATTATAGTCCTACACTCTAAAAACACCCGGGTCAGAATTGACCCGGAAAAGAGTCCGTTGGGGCCACACTCCGTTCAGGGTCAAAAAATGACTCGGAATAGGGTCACGAAGACCCGGAATGGGGTCACATCTGACCCCGTTCCGAGTCATCTTTTGACCCGGAATGGAGTGTGGCCCCAACGGACTCTTTTCCGGGTCAGTCTGACCCGGGTGTTTTTAGAGTGTAATTATTATTTGAGGGATCCACAATCGTATATTTAATTTTAATTTTAGTGGACCCCTCTGTTTCCAATATGTATTCATTCATTTTTGTAAATGATTATATAATTGATTTGTAATATCTTGTTGGAAACGGAAATAAAATTCACGGGCATGATTAATAACTACTGTACATTATTATAATGGAAAAATGTAAGGAATTTATGCTAATCGCTAATTATGAGTATAGAATCATACACTTTTACATCAGAGTTTGAAAATCAAAATACTTAAAAACTTAATTGTGTAAGACTAGTGCCACGTTTTATATTAAACACAATATCCCGATATTCGTATTAAACGTGTCATGCTTATGGTATTTTATTTGTTATCATAACGTAAGTGTTAACAAAATGTTAGCCACGATGGCTATCAAATGGGATATATCTACAAATGTATAATAACTAATGAACTAGGTAGTAAAGAAGAACTGATTGTGAAGGGATTCGAACCAGCGATCAAGGGATATTGATGCAGCCCGCTGCTCTATATACCAACTGAGCAATCACATCCCACCGTTATGGGGTTGTCACACATCACCGAATAGCGTGAACGGATGCCAGACGGATAGAAAATTTGCGATATCAAAATTATCCGGTGGTGAAAACCGCCTCCGCATAGCTTCATAGCTATCCGCCGGATAGAACAACGAACATCGCCTGACAAGGAACACATTCGCCGAACAAGAAACGGACACGAAGCGCGTACGAATGGATTAATGATTTGGCTCTCCGTCGGGCGTCCATTACGTTATCCGGTGATAATGTGACAAGGGCTGTAAATACAAAGTTAGGGAGAACGTCGCCTCTTCCCTCTCACACTTAATTAAATATAAGCATACTGTAGTAAATGTCACAATCAGTTTTTTTTAATCATTATGTAACGTCTTTGAGTACATTCAAACACTAGGATGATATAGGAAACTGACCAAGTATACTGAAAATGGGCAAAGAAAAGTGAGCTTCGCTCGCCTGGAATTGAACCCGAGACATTCGGATTGCTATAGACAGATGCCCCTCGATTAAATCATACAACACGATTGTTTTCGTCTTCATGATGTAACATTATCGAGCTATATAGTGGTAATTATATTCTGTGGTTTATGTTCTCCACAAGAGGAAAATAATGAAATATAACATGGGTGCTGGATATTCAACATGTTCGACTGAAAGTGAAGAAGCAATTAACCCGCTGTATACATCAGCCTTGGCGAGCCATTTACCAACTCTCTTGGTCCTTTCAATATATATATACTAGGAGTAAACAGATTAGGCGGTCGGCTCGGGAATTTGTAGAAATTGAAACACGAGATTGCGATATGAAAATTCATCGCGCCGCGGCGAGCAAACACCCCGCAAACACGCGAGCGAATGGGACTGAAGTGGTGGACATAAGATGGATGGATGGCGCGCGGGAGGATTGTGTTACGTCCGTGCGACACTGGACGCAACCCACTACACTGCACGACTAGGACGCTTGAACATTTTTGAAGGATGTGAGTGCGGTTCATGACACGAATTATCTCAACGAGTTTGCCTAGTACGTGTCCGGAATTATATCGTTTATTACTACACTTTGTACTGGTTGTATTATTAATCTGTGATTGTATATTTGGATTGAGGCAGGGTGTTGCCAGGTATATGGTCAAACCAGTCAGGTGTTGGGTGATCGGGGTGGGGGTGGGGAGGGGGAGGGGGGGGGGGGGGGGGGACGTTGTTGTATCTACGGCACAGATTGGGGCAGTCTATGGGAGAAATGGTTACAACCAAATTTTGGGTGATGGGATGGTATAGGGTTAAGGTTTGGGGGTTGGACAAAGTAAAATCGTGCCGCAATATTTTTATATTAATATTGCGGCACCTGGAGGAGGTGGGCATTCTGTGCAAAAAAAAACAATAACATTTTGTTCATATCTTTCCCTCACTCACTGTGCGACTGAAGGGTAATACTTGCGACAAGGGACACCCTCTTAGTCTTACCCCCACCCCCCCCCCCCCCCTCCCCTCTCAGAAACGGCACCACCTGATTTAGATATGGGGCTAGGTGCAAATGGTTATCAATTGAAACAACAAGTGTCAATCAGTTAATTAATATTGTGTATGTATGCTACCTGATTAGTCATGGTAATGGTTATTAGACAAAAGAGAGACGAACAAAGTATATAAATTACCTCGATTTAGACTTGTGTGATCTCAGAACGTTGCTGACTCAGCGTACGCGCCTTGCATCTCAAAATCATGGAAACTTCTCGTTCTGTGTCACCTACGAATAACACGTGACACACCTGGATATATTTTGTTGTGAGGTTTGCCAGATGAAACAAACGACAGTGGTCGTCAGCACGAGGAGTTAAACCTAATTTGTGTATATTTTTTTAATTTGTGTCCAAATTTGTCTATGGATGGTATTATTTCATAAATACACGTAGTGTAAATAAAGTATAGGTGATTGCTCGCTCATGACACCCAACTTGACATCCAACTTGATATTCGACTAGATGCATACATTGGCACCTAAGTGCGCGCCCAACTCGACACCCGACAAGTCAGCCGACTCGGCATCCAACCTTTATATTCCTTTTTTTATAAATGGAATTATTAAATGGTGTTCGTTTTGTTGAGTGGGTTCAGATGTAGGTGCCAATATGGGCGCTTATTCGGATGTCTACATGGTCTAGTTGGGTGTCCATTTGGGCTGCAAGTTGGGTGACGCATTTGGTACAGAATGGGATACCACATTGGGTGTCTGAGTTGGTTGACGAATAAGGTGTCGAGTTTGCTGCCGAGATCGGTGACAAAATGGATATCGAGTTGGATGCTGTGATGTCTGATGAATTGGGTACCAGATCGGGTGCCTGAGTTAGGTGATGAGTTGGGTGTCGAGTTAGGTGATGAGTTGGGTGTCGAGTTAGGTGATGAGTTGGGTGTTGAGTTAGGTGATGAGTAGGGTGTCGAGTTAGGTGATGAGTTGGGTGTCGAGTTAGGTGATGAGTTGGGTGTCGAGTTAGGTGATGAGTTGGGTAGGTGTCGAGTTAGGTGATGAATTGGGTGTCGAATTAGGTGATGAGGTGCCTGCCTGAGTTAGGTGATGAGTTGTGTGTCGAGTTAGGTGATGGGTTGGGTGTCGAATTAGATGATGAGGTGCCTGCCTGAGTTAGGTGATGAGTTGTGTGTCGAGTTAGGTGATGAGTAGGGTGTCGAGTTAGGTGATGAGTTGGGTGTTGAGTTATGTGATGAGTTGGGTGTCGAGTTAGGTACTGAGATGTATGTTGAGTTGGGTGACGAATTGAGCGTTGAGCTGGTTGACGAGTTGGGTCGCGGGTTGGTCACCGAGTTGGCTGTCGAGTTTCCTGCCGAGTTCGGTGTCGCGTTGGGCATATTGGATGTCGAGTTGGGTGCCGAGACGGGTAAAGCGTTGGAGGTCGAGTTGGGCAAAGGGTCGAGTGCTGAGTTTGGTTGCCAGTAACAGGATGGGCAAAAGGTTGGGCGCCGAATTGGGTGACGAGTTGGATGCCGGGTCGGATGACGAGTTGAGTGCTGAGTTGGGTGACGAGTTGGATGCCGGGTCGGATGACGAGTTGAGTGCTGAGTTGGGTGACGAGTTGTTTCCCAAACTGGATCTGCAAAATAGTGGTCAACTCCCATTTTGTCCACTATAGGATAATCAGAATTCAGAAGCTTAGCATAACATGTATTATGATAATAGATAGGGGTTTTGATTATGATTAGGGTCTTAGGCTTATGGTTAGGTTAAGGGATTGGGCCAAGTTTGGAGTTGGTCAAAATTACGTTTTAGGCACCATTTACCAGACGTAACAGATGTACAAGACCAACGAGAGGTTGCATTGCCAGGTTTGCTTAGATGCAGTGACTGTAAACGGTTCAAGGTACAGACTGGCAGGGTGGGTTTTTTTAGGAAATAAATATTGTGCCAAAACCAAATCGTCTTCAAAGGGGTGGGCCACAACAGTTGGTACTCAATACCAACGCCGACCAATATAAACTGAAGTCATGCATACATCACGTACATTATGAGTATCGTTGGACAAGGGAGAATAAAGAAATATAATCGATATTTTTATACCCCGGAATAAAACAGCCGATACTCGATATCGTTGCCAACCTATACAAAATGCAATCATGCATACAGTGTGGGTACTCTTGAACAAGACGTAGCATGAAACACATCCGATATTTTGATACCCCAGAATACAACAGTCGATACTCAATTCCACCTCGAAAAATATGTTTTTTTTCTTCTTTCAATCTTCATCAAGAGATATTATTTTAATATTCAACGGTAACGTACTCTCCTAGTTAGTTCCACGTCCCTTACGCCAAACGGAATATGATTTCATCACTCGTCATCCTCAGCAGTTTCTGCCGAATGCCAAACGACTTAAACCGCGGTGATGTTACATTGTCGAGTGGTAAAAGGAGAAGAGATCGTTGGCAAAATATTATCCCCATCGTGGACAATGAAAATACAAGGGGGAAACACAAAATGGAACGTCGTTGAAAGAGGGTTTCGTTATTCGGAAGCTTGTAACATATATCTGGGTATTTACGCATGAGAGAACGTGCTTTGTAAAGTTTACACCACTCATCATGGTATGTCGACGGGCGGGTATTGAATCATACATGTATAAGAGAGCTCTCTTTACAAACATCATGGAAATATATGGATCGTGAAATCGACACCTTTTAAAGAAAACAACGCCATTTTGATAAAGTTGATATATCATAAGCAGATGAGGGCGGAAGCTACCAAACTTTAAATAATATCGGGAGTTCTTGTTTAGAGGGATCTAGTAACATTGTCCAAATCCACAAAACTTCATCAGAAATCTAGTAGTTCTCTCATACATGTCATACCTTGTTGTATTCATATAACCAATATAAGCATAGAACCGGTTTCGGTTTTTCGAATTCCCCTTTCGTTAAAAAAAGGTATTTACGTTTGAAGTGTTCAGATTTGTAATTATCTACTGGAAAGTTATAATTGTGTACAAAGTCAGTGCAATAAGTGAGCGAATATCACTTTGCATTTTAGCTCATTATTTGGCCATATAACATCCATTTAACGTGTAATGTTCACACATTAGTTCGTGGATGTATATACATTTTATCAAATATTCATCACTTTTTGCGCATGTCAACAATGTTACTAGATCCCTTTTAATAAACACCCTATTTTACATCTTCGTACTATTTGACGGTGCATAACAAAATGGTCAAAATGGTATAAAATGTGATTTTATAGATAACTGAATAATTATTGTACATGTACTATATCATTATCCCATCACGAAAAAAAGAATACGATATCTAAAAGTATGGCGTTGAACTTGTGGTCACTAACCCTTGCCATTCGTGGATAGTTTAATATAGAAAAAAAAGCGACTCGCGTCTAAATCACGTCTTTATATATCCCCTCAGACAATCACGATGAAAGCCCTGGCTCTCGATGTGTCCATTAGGGAAGCTTTACAAGGCGATGAGAAAGGGCTTGTCACAGGTTTTTACTTAGCGTCCTTTTTTTTTTTAGTGCACGTGCGTGCAGTCACTGTGATCAGGGGTCTACCAAAGGGGGGCAGGTTAAGGGGGGAGCTAGCATAGTGATCAATGTTTACAAAATAACCCCAGGTTAGAAATGACTTGTAACAATATCCCTCTCACTAAAAGGTACAAATTTGCACCCATTAGCTAGGGTGCAAACAGTTGAACACTAGCAGCATTAAGGGTACAGATTGTAGACTTGTACTAATAGGGGTACATGTCTGCACCCCATAGGGTGCAAGCCTGCAATTTGCATCCTAGGGTGGAAAATTACACCCTATAGGGAGATGTTATTGTTCAAAATTTCAAGGTGCACATTTTAACCTTGATTTGTTAGTGATTATATTGAAAATAGTCGTTGTTCCACTCCTTACCAATTTGACCAAATACAAATATGTTTAAATACAATTTAATCATTCGTTTTTTGGAACAGTTTGAGCCACTCAAGGCAATCATTAACCTCTCATTATTGTGTACTCTTTTATTTAAAGGTAGTTCAGATTCGTCAAATCAGATGCGCGGCGCCATCTTGCATACGCGTTGCGCACGGTGCGTAATGCACGTTAGCTCAGTGTCATGCGGTGCGCGCAAACTAACCCAGTTCAAAATGGCGACCCGCTATGTAGCATCCCCACGCTTGATGCCCTTTAATATATACGAGACGAACTCTAATCCACAAGGGCCCGAGCCTTTAACTTAAACGATCCTTGTATTCGTTTAATTCGTCATTATCTACATGTATATAAAAAGGCAAGATTTCGATTACCTTGTTGTATTTGTTATTTATAAGTCTGCAAATTATGTATAATACTATTTAATACATTTTTATTTGAATTTGAAATTGAAATGGGTAAACGCAACGAAATAAAATGTTGCACCCCCGGTGTACGTTGCCTCATGGCTACCACCGCCCTTGCTTTCAGTATTTCTTTATTCTGTACAGTATATTACAGCGGTGTTACAGGTAGCTGTAGGTATAGGCCTGCGTAAAATAAGCGGCAGAAAAGTTCAAGTTCTTTACGCCATGATTATATATATGCGGGAAAGAGAAAATCCATGCGAATTATCTGGTCACTGGTGCATGTGAGCTGTCAATCCTTTTGGATGAGGAGCATTTTCTCTCCAGAGACACTGATGGCACATACCTGGTCCCTTCGACCATCTCGACGATCCGGCATGGAGATCACCCCTGCACGAGGCTTGGCTTTATCTGTTTCCAAGTTATTGAACGATGAGTGCAGCAAACATGAGCGTATAGTGGCACATTTTTATTTTCTCCAGCAGGGGGCTGAGGTCTTTTGCCCGAATACAATCTTCCCCATTTTCACCTGACGAGAGAAAAAGGTTTTCACGATTTTACCGCCCGAAAATTATTTACTTTTGATGACTTTTCCCGAACATGAATCGAGTTTGCCCGTAAACGATAATTATGATTTTGCCCGAAGATGAAATGCTCTTGCCCACGACATAGGATATGAGTTTGCCCGAATATGATATCCCTTTGCCCGAATGCTGTGTACCTTTTTGAGCGAATATTACCGTTTTAAAAGGGTGTTTCACAAAGATCCTAAGTTGAACTTAACTCTAAGTTGGATTTAAAATGTATGGAATACCACTATAGTTTCTGTGAAAATTATTGTAAAAAGTCCATTTTCAAAGGCAGAAAATGTTGACTCAAATCATGAATATTTTCTATTATCAATGAGGTTTCATTTTCTTGATGCAACATTTATGAAAAGTCTAAAATTCATGCTTTGTTGCTTTTGAATATATTGTATTCCAAGGATACAAATGGCTTTTCATAATAGTTAGGTCAAACTTAGAGTTAAGTTTAATCTTTGTGAAACACCCCCAGGAAAGCTGCAGCCCCCTCAGCCCCCCCCCCCCCCGCCTTCTACGCCTATGACCATGACTGCCAACAAAATGGCGAGAGCCAAGCGCATCGTTCGTTCTCCTACACCCTTTCTCCCTCTCCCTTTCTTTATCTCTCTATCCGCATCTCCTACACCCTTTCCCTATCTTCTTTTCTTTATCTCTCTATCCGCATCTCCTACACCCTTTCTCTATCTCCCTTTCTTTATCTCTATATCCGCATCTCCCCATCTCTCTCTCTCCCTCTCATCCGCTTTCAGTTCTCTCATTCAATGTATCTTTGTCCCTCTCTGTATTGTCTGTCTCTCCCTCTCTCCCACTTTTATTTCCCATACATTCTCTTCGCTTTCTATTCTCTTCACCTCATCACATTTTCTTCTTGACCTCTTCTTCTTATTGGCCTTCTCCTGTGATGATCTTAATATATCTTTATGTTCTTAATATATCTTTAGGTTTATTTTAGTTCACTTTACCTGCACATTCAAGTTTTTTTAATTTTTTTTTCACAACATCGGATCTTTCACACATATCGAAATAAGCTCATCACTCACCTGCCCCCCCCCCCTCCCCCTCTCTCTCCGTCCCTCTAAATTATTATGTCTTTATCTATTTCTCAACTGTTGTCATTTGCCCCCCCCCCCCCCCCAATCATGTATTTGTTATATTCCCATCTCCCTCTCCCATTGTCACTCTAGTTCTTCTCCCTCTCTCTATTATTCTATCCGCTTAACAATTTTCTCAACTCATCTTCCTTTATACTCTTTCTCCCCCCTTCTTCATTGCCTATGATGAACCAAGGAGGTATAGTACCTTCTTGGGATGAACTTAAAGGTTCCCTGAAATCCCAAATGCAGCCCCTTGCGGTTGTTGTTGTTGGTTTTCTTTTGAGATGGGGCATAGAAATAAAAGAAAATTCATTTCTTAAAATGATTATAAATATACAAAACATATTAGTTCATGTATACACTAATACATGATAGTTGAAGGCAACTTGCATTTGGATTTCAGAGAACCTTTTCATATAATTTATCGTTTAGATTTATTTTCTTTCACTTTCCTCCATAATTTACAACATCGCCCTCTTTCAGCTGTTTTGCAGAGTGACGTTCTTTCTCCTTTCTTTATTAACCCAAAGCATTTAATAATACAATTTCGTTCGAAGTCGAAATATGAATATGATGTATACAATAACAGCTCTCCCATTCTTAATGATTTTCCATGCTAACTTAAAGGGATCTAGTAACATTGTCAAAATCCACAACATTTACTTAGAACTCTAGTGGTTCTCTCACACCCTGTTGTCATTGCATGTATTTGTATTACTGATAGAAGCATGGAACACGTTTGGTTCGTCAATTCCACTTTCGTTCAAATGATATATACGATTGAAGTGTTCGGATTTGTAATTATCCACTGGAGAGTAATAAATGTGTACAAAGTCAGCGAATAAGTAAGCGAATATCACTTTGCATTTGTGCTCATTATTCTGCCCATTCTTCCGGAGCAATTGTCACCAAGTATAAAATGCGACCACACGATGCATGTAGCTCAGAGGAGGATGCAAGGATGCATTTGAGTGCCGCCACACGGCGTCGATTCGTTCGAAAACACGATGCATTGGGGGGGGGGGGGGGGGGGGGGGGTGGGGGCGAGCATTGTTCACAAACAATGCCCCCTCCGCCCCCCCCCCCCCCCAATGCATTGTGTTTTCCGAACGAATCGACGCCCTCGGCCTCCACCTCCCCACTCCCCTCCGGATTCTTGACCTCGCACCCCAGACCCCCCGGTTTATGTGGCCTTATATTATTATACATGAAGAACAATTAAATTAAAATTAACATTATTATTTATTATGGCAAACATAGGCTGCACTGCCTATTCGGTATCATACCCCCCCCCCCCCCCCCCCCAACAAACATACACATATACAGTAAATTCATACATTTGTACTCCCTAGCTGTAATAATGGGTTGTCCCTGGTTACCGTGGTTACTACCAAAGAAGTGTGATATTTGGGTTGAATGACCTAGCAGTTTTTTCCCCAAAAAATGAACTGAAAGAAATCCAAACTCCATACTCTCTCGTGCCCTTCTTCTTCTGTTTTCATTATTTTAAATAGTATTCCTTCATTTTTCTCTCTTCTTCATTTTTGTCTTATATATGTTGTTCCATCATGGGCATGTGATGGTGATGTGATGTTCTCTCTCACTTGATCTGACGACCCGCAATACAACCAGAGACCTCCGCGTCAAGCCTCTGGATGAAATGTGTCATCGAATCCAACCCTTTTTTGGAAACCAGAAGGAGACGGCGAAGAAGGGTAAAAATGTCTCTCGATACACGGTCCGAGTTGTAATGGCGCCCTGGAGTAGGTTTCCCTTTACCATGTTTTCGCGCGCTCCGAGCCCCCAACAGCGGCCCCTCGGCTCGGGTGTGCTTCTCCGATACCGCGGCCCACGCCATGCTATTTGTAGAGGCCGTGCGTGCTCGCGAGTGGAGCATTCGATTACCTTGGCGGTTCTCGTGAGTCCTCGCTGGGCCCGGGCGCACGGTCCGCGCCTGCCATTCCTGATCCTCGCTATTACCGTATACTCCACTCGCTCGCTGAAAAAAAGGCTGAAGTGATTTTCCAAATCCGAAGAAATTGTTCGCTGAAACATCTTCGGAAACCATTTCCATTTTTTCTCTTCTTTTTCTATCCTGCAGTTCAACCTTCCCACCTTGTCGTCACCTCTTAATTCGTTCTTCCTCTTTCCGTTTTCTCGGGCAAGAATTCCACGAGGATATTCTACATCATATATATTCACTCAATATAAAGTAGCTGCGCCTTGCGTAATGCAGAGCTTGGACGGAAATAAAAGGCCTGATGAATAGTGATGATGAAAAGAGCATTTAAGTGTTCATGGGTGTTTTAGTCACTGCACTGGATGACTGCCGCCCAAATATACAAAATGATATAAGCTGTGTTTTATGGCTACAGATCTTTTTTGTTGTTGTGTGGATCCTACCTCATGAAAATCCTGCGCCCAACCTCACGAGACTTTTTAACCCCTTCTTTTGCCCTATGATATAAATCTCATCTTTACATTCCCTCGCATTACCTGTCTTGTTTTATCCTAGTACTTCTTCTTCTTATTAATCATCTTCCCTTCTTCTATTATACTTCTTCCTTCTTCTCCCATCCTTATATCCCCGTGCAATCCTCCCCCTACTCCCCCCCTGCTCCTTCCATTCATCATCCTTTCTTCCTCCCCTTCCCTATACTCTTCCTCCATTTCTCCTTTTCTTCTTTTCTCCTTCTCATCCTCTCTCTCCTCCCCTCCTCCTCCTCCTCCTCCCCTCCTTCCTCCTCCTCCTCCTCCTCCTCCTCCTCCTCCCTCCTCCTCCTCCTCCTCCTCCTCCTCCTCCTCCTCCTCCTCCTCCTCCTCCTCCTCCTCCTCCTCCTCCTCCCTCCTCCTCCCTCCTCATCTCCTCCTCTCCCCTACCCTATACTGCTCTTTCATTCTACTTCTCCTCCTCTTCCTCATCCTCATCCTCCTGCTCCTGATCCCTCCCTCCATCCTCCTCTTCCTAACCCCTCCACCCCCCTCCTCCTGCTTCATCCCCTCGTTTTCTTATACCATTCCATCTCTTCTGTTCCACTCTTGGCCTGTCCCCAGTCAGACTTTTATCATTATTTGAATTAATACTTCATTTTGTTTGTCTGCTTGTATCTTTGGCTAAATATTGTGCTGCTTGCTGTATATATTTATTTACTGATTTATCCCTCCTTCAGTTAATATTCCACCCGCCCCCCCCCCCTTACTTGCTCTTCCTGACATTTCTTCCTCTCTTTTCCATTTTCTCCCTCTCTGCCCGCCTTTCCCTTTTCCCTTCTGTTCTCCACACTCCTCCTCCCCTCCCCACTCTCTCCTCCTCTCGGGGTCTCGCCCCCCTAATCGCTCTTTTGTTCTCTATCTAACATTATGTTCCTCCATATTTGTCTCCTTCTTCTCTTGATCTCCTTTCTTTCCCGGTCTCTATCCCCACCCCCTTTCTTTCTAACCCCCTTATCTCTCTTGAATTTCACTGGTCTTCTATCTCTCTGTTCTCCTCATATTTTAGAGTCCTCCTCTCCCCATCTCTATTTTCAGTATCATCCCTTCCCCCTCCTCCTCCTCTTTCTTCCCCCTACCTCCATCTCTCGCACTTTCATGGTCTCCCCTATCTTAGTTTCTTCTCCATCCCCTATTTAACATGTCCCCTCCTTTTCTCCCTCTTTCCTTCATTCACCTTCACCACTACTTCTTTCTTCATTTCACCATCAATCCCCCTATTCTCCATCTCCTGTCAGATGTACGAACATCTCTCCCTCCTTTCTCCACCCCCCCTTTCCCCCTCCTTTCCCTCTCTCCCTTCACATCTGGTTTCCCTTTTCTTCTTCAATCCTCCGTCCCCCTATGATACACACTCTCCGATTATCTCTATTTTACTATCTTTCTCTCTCCCCCTATCCCCCTCTCCCTTTCCGTTTCTATCTTTTCACCATCCAATCCCCTAATATTCACCCCCAACCTCCCCTCCTTCCCCCTCCCCCCTCTTTCATTTTCTCCCTCCCCACACGCTCGCCTCTCTCCTCTCTCTCACATGTTCTGTCGTCCCAGCATCCAACCCCTCTTCCCTCCCCTCGCCGCCCCCCGCGGTCGGATCACTTTCCCCCCCGGCACCCTCTTCCACCAATCAATGTCGAGCCGGATGAGGGTGACGCAAGAGCCAAGAGGTGAGCACGGGCCTCAGTCTTCCCGCCTCCCATTTTTTAAAACAAACCATCTCCCTCGAGCATTCAGCAGTGTTCATATCGCCCGAATCGGGACTCTATCTGATCAATAGACATCATCCTCATCATTTAACTCTTAATGTGCCATTCTTAATAATATTATTATGCTATATGATGGCAATTTCAGCTTCTCTGTACAGTAATGATGTGCATTGTACGTATACGGTGTTCGCAGTTTATGTTATTGTTTCACAATGGTTTAAAGCGATATTAGACAATTGAACATGTTGAATATTAACACAAGTTGAACCAAGGGCCTAATCCCGCTCCCCGTTTGAAACAAACCAAACCCCCTCGAGCCTTCAGCAGTGTTCATCGCCAAATTTCGGGGACTCCACCTGATCAATACACATCATCGTCTTAGATTTTACCTATCTCTCATATTTTAACAATAATATGACATTGAAGTTTCAGCTCTCTACAGATTTGATGTGCATTGCAAGCACGGTGTAATTTTGCAGTTCATGTTGTCCGTTTAACAATGTTTAAAGCGATATTCAGACATTGAAACAAATTCTTAGCACAAGTTGACACAGCTGCAGCTATTCCGCTCCTGTTTATAAAACAACCGACCCCCTCGAAACTCGGCAGTGTTCATCGCCCTCAGTCGGGACTCCCTCCTGCATGACAAATAAAGACATCATCGCCTATGATATCGCAACATTTCTCATATTTAAATTCATATGCCACTGAAATTGCAGCTCTATACAGAAGTGATAACACCAACTGCACGGTGCAAACTTTCAGTAATCTCTTTTACAAAGTTTAAATTGATAGGCACTCCCTTGAATATAGGCCGTTCCGCTCCCGTTTAAATACAACATCATCGAGCCTTCACATGTTCAAGGGGGACCACCAGCAAAGAACAACAAATAACTATATGTTTTGGTAACGTTGTGGTCGATATTAATAGATTGATCAACACTTTGCAAAGGGTTCTGTAATTCATAAACAATACAATTAATTATCCCTCACTTACGGAACCATAATTATACTGTTGGTTCCATATGCGCCCCACGTCTGAAAGTGCCGCCAATTCTATTTCAATCGTACGTTATGAGACAATAGAATCCGGACGATTCGTTCGCCCTGACAAAGGTAGTCTCCGTATACGCCAGCACCCATGAACGCATGCTTTAGAATGGTGACGCCGTTTCTCCAATTATATAATTTGTCTTCTGGAAATGCCACATCATTGCCTTTAATATCGCCCGTCTTTAAATCGTTTAACTCTTGATAAGGCAACTGAAATCGCTGCTCTATAAATTATGTGCAATGTATGATGCAAAACTATCAATATCTGCAAATAATTTTAAGGATAGTCAGACTCTATAATGGCAAGCACCTCTCCGCGACGCCATGCACGCCGCGCGCGCATAGGATCCCTGTATACAGTAATCGCTGCGCATGAGTCTTTTTGATGATCGTATTATCGCAAAAATGAAGTCGCTCACAGTGCGTACGAACACATTATGCGTGATTGACTCATCGAACCGTTTTCCGTAATCGGGATTTCGAGCGCAGTATGGATTTAGACGCCACAGAGGTTGGAGATGTTATATTCATAACATGCATTCAAAAGGGATGGGATGAAAACGGCATTTACCCACTCCCTTTTTTTTTTAAACCCATCGCGCGTTCAGTATTTAGCCGATTCAATATTATGATCGCATATGAGTATTTCTGGTTCATTGTTTTTTACCCTAAGATACAATGTTTAAGGTCGGATATCGGTTCCATGAAGGTTCATCTGGTATACCCCACCAAGGCAAACATTTATAGCGATATTCATAATTTCGTCTGAAACAACGTAAAACTTGTTTGTTTTAATTGCGGATATAGGTTCAATAAAAAAAAATGTCGTTACGTTATATGTTTGTATCCAACATCAGTGTAGGTTGAATGACTACTTTTCTTTTTCAATAAGATACATTAACGAAAGGGAGTTTAAATAATCATCGCTTCCCCCCTTGTATGATCTTATGGCAAAATTAAAAGAAATACCCCCACCCCCCAAATCAGAAATGAAAAAAGGACGATGTGTTAGTTGGCTATGTATATAATACGACACTTTCCCTACGTGGTGATGTATATAGCTTATGACGTTTGAATCTGGCAATGGTCAAACTCCAGTAAGAAACGCATGCAGTCCGCATTTTTCTCCGAAACAAAAATCAATTTGAGATGGTGTCGATGTTTTATCATACAGTATATAGGTGCGCTACATGTGGCTATTTTCATTCCGTTTGGCTGTGGTCTTCAATTTGACGTGCGGTCATCCTTGCGAATGTGAGTCACTACACCAATTGATAGAGTTTTGATACCTATACATTCTGACCAGGGGGGGTGTTTAAAAAAGATCCTAAGTTGAACTTAACTCTAAGTTGGACTTTAAAAATATGGGACAGCCATTAGTTTCCTTTGAATTTGTTTTGTAAAAGTCCTTTTTCAAAGGCATACAATGGTTGATTCGAAGCATTAATATTTTCTATTATCAAGGGGATTTTCATGTTCTTGATGTAAAATGTATGTAACATCTAAACAAAATTGTTTTTTGGCTTTTGAATATATTGTATTCCAAGGCTTACAAAGGCTTTCCATAATAGTTAATGTCCAACTTAGAGTTAAGTTCAACTTAGGATCTTTGTGAAACATCCCCCAGGGCCCGTTTTCTTGACGCCATGCCAGTAATCATCTACAATACGATAATAATGATGATGATATCATTTTGTAGATGATAGGGCAATGTAATGGCCTATAGTCCCACTGCATCGTTCTCCTTCCGTTTCCTGTCCGTTTGACATCCGGAAGGTACTAGCAAGGAAACGAAATGATGCTGACCAACTGGACCAGTAGGATACTTTGAATCGCTCCGGTATCGGTTCGGTCGAAACGAATGTCAAGGAACTTCAAAAATGTGCTACATACTGACCGTTTCGCTACATTTTGGTCGGATAGGAAACGGAAGGAGAAACGGTGCAGTAAGGACTAGGCCAGTACCAAGTAACATGTA